>JASPKZ010003863.1:0-170000 GCA_030220185.1 Diploptera punctata | reverse complement strand
GCACACGGAAAACAGGACATTGGCATATTTCATAAATGTTCTGTAGTAGGGAGGAGAACAAAGATACCATACTGAACCGCAGAAAGGCACTTTCGGTTCAATAACTCCCCCTGCGCCCTCCGGGTAAAAGAAAACAGTCCATAAACTTCAAAATAATGTCCGGCAGAACAATCCCACGTTGGGAGGGGCACATCAACACTATCAGATTCCAGCGTTAAACTTAAACACAAATCTTCCATCGTCCCCTAAATCACAATCACCACACTCGCTTCCATGTTGACTATCCAGGCGCTGAAAATTAATCCCATCTGGACTCAGTCGCCATAGTACAACTCTGCGGTGTTCCAGGTGAAGAACAGGGTGACGATACCATAATTGGATTGCCGGATCGCAATCCCGCTCCACCGCTATCCAGGAATCTGTAGTTCTAGAGCCACCATGTCGGTCAGCTGGGCACTCGGGGTTCGGCCGGATCCACGAAGTGCTCGACTGCCGAACATTCCAGGCTGCGTCGTAATGCCAATGTTAAGGAAGGGTAAACTGAAACAAAAAACAGGCGAAGACAGGAAAACGGAACCTCAGACATACTAGTTCAACATGTGCCATAATACAAAATGTTTTTGTAACCAATATCTAGTTTAACATACAGATATTTTCACAACAAACATGCTTGGATTCACTCCATTACATAACATAGTTTAACTTGACTGACATGTTTTATTTATAACGTGGCCATGGACGCTTACTAATTTCTAGTTACCCTCGTTTTAGAATTTAGCCTGCGCCTCATTAGCAAAACCTGGACCACGTATACTGAAACTCACTCTAGTAGCTCCTACAACCAAAAGGATGGCTCAATCAGCCCATATACCAATATACATAAGTAGCTTTCTCTAATATCCCAAACAAATATATACAAACAAACTACGTAGAAAAAACTAAGATCGACACTCTCTAGCAAGATGTCCAAAACGCTGACATTTCCAACATTGTAAATTACTTTAACTGCGCTGTCTACAATAAACTTACGCTTTACAAATGTTTGTTCAGCCGGGGAGAGAGAATTCATATGAATTTTAAGTCGCTGACGTAATATATTTACATCGCCTTCAACCTCAATACCTAGTAAGCTCAACTCTCGGACGAGATTATCTTTAGATATTACATCTATCCAACTAGGCATGTTTACAAAGTACAATGAACAAAAGATGTAAACAACTATAAGCGAACGTAGTTTAGTATGCATAAGTCACTCTCTCTTTACGTATAAAGAAAGATGAGTCAATATCATTTACGTGAAATAATACAAACGCGTAAATTAATACTTTTCAATAACTTTAACACAGATACCGAGCATCGAGAACAAATAGTTATCCGCAGGGTAATATCTCTGAAAAAATGTCGACTTTCTAATTCCAAATTTCATTTACGACCATACAGAGTCTATACCCTTGTCTTGGCACTTGAAACCAAAACTCCGAAACTTGAGTAGAAAATTTTAAATCGATACCACTAGAACCACTATTAATAGAATACAGCATATCTTTAAAAGCTGAAAGATACAAAACCACGCTCTGCTACCATTTTGTGCGGGGAGGTGAGAGAACCACGCATCTAGTACCATTTTGTGGCGTTTATAAGAACACAACCTCGCTCTAACTACCATTTTGTGCGGGGGGTGAGAAAGAACCCTTACATTCGCTCTGCTAACCACTTGTGGGTAAGTATTTCCAACCACACTACTGCTACCATTTGTGGGGTTGGGAAAGCAAACCACGCTCCGCGTAACACTTGTCCGGGATCGGGCTTTGTTATTGCTGTATTTATTAATGTGGTCCTGATATTCAAAGAAGTTATCTGTAAGAAAGCAGCTTGCCTCGGGCCCATGAAAGGCAGCTATTAATTCATCTTTCTTTCCCTGATGAACATATATACATATATAGATACTGATTATTAAATGCATACCGTGAGTGATTTGTTACAGGATAGTGAATAACTACTTATACTTGAATAATAACAGAGGGGCGTTGTTTAAAAAGATAAGCTTTTAATATAAACAAGTTGGTTTTTAAATAAAATAATAAATTAATAACAAAAGATGATTCCTGATCAAACAATCAAGCGTAGCTGTAGAAATACCTGAATAAATAACGTAAACGTTAACCATAACATAAATAAAACCACACTCACACACGTGTCCCAAGCTTTAGGAATCACTTCCTTTTCCCGTACAATTGCTGGACTAACTCAAAACAAGACCTCTTTCTTTCTCGGTCCTCAATCAACTTGTCTATATAGACCACCATTTAAAACCTTTCCAGTCGCATGGTGAGCTGGAACTGGATTCCACCTTTGAATCCGCTTTTAAATAACCAAACGTCCGATTGCTATGGGCTGATCGAATGATGATTGTTCGGTAAGAGTACAATGTATATAAAGGTTCGCAAGTAGAGGGGATATGCGCCGTAGAGATGCGCGGCAGAAAGGATGAAAAGGGGAAGGGTAGGCACACGGAAAACAGGACATTGGCATATTTCATAAATGTTCTGTAGTAGGGAGGAGAACAAAGATACCATACTGAACCGCAGAAAGGCACTTTCGGTTCACATGAAACAACACGCTTTATTATAAAACCGAACTACTGAAATGAAAAATAATTTGAATTTCCAACACGCTTGGGATAAAATTAAAATGGTAAAAAAAATCATTTCAAACACATATAGATTAAAACTAGAGTTATCAACAAAAAGAAAATAATTTTACCATCAAAAGCGTGGGGTGCTTTTTATGATTTCTAAATTTTCTTCTTAGAGACTTTACTTTTAGCAATATTTGTTTATGATCAAATATATTAATTGATATAGAGCACCCGACGTTTTTGATGGTAATATTATTTTCGTTTTGTTGATAACTCTAGTTTTATTCTATATGTGTTGGAGATGATTTTTTGTTGATCACTTTAATTTTATCCCAAGCGTGTTGGAAATTAAAATTATTTTCCATTTTTGTAATTCGGTTTTCTAATAATGCGTGTTGTTTTAGTTTTTTAAAACTATTATTTATTACACTCTTTATATTAGCTTGACCTGTGCCTATCTACTCGTATCTACGTGACAGAATCTCTCAACACGATTTAACCCACTTAAGATATTTGGATCAACTTGAAACTTTGTATACTTATAAAGGACCCGTGACAATACAATAATTCCATAACTATTTTCTAAAATCCTGGCCAGAATCATCAGAAAATCAAAAAAGTGTCTTTGTATCTATGTAACGGAATCTTTGAACACGATTTTCACCCACTTAGAAACATTGGATCGACTTCAAACATTGTACACTTGTAAAGGACCCGTGACAATACAATAATTTCATTTTTGTTCTAACATGCTGGCCAGAATCATCAGAAAATTATAAAAATGAAAACCGGTATAATAGGCTGCTGACTTGTCGACTTTTTAGCCAATTGTTGTAAGAGCTCAGTTGGTAGAGCGGTGAACTGTAGTGGTATATAATTTCAGTAATCCACAGGTAGCTGGTTCAAATCCGGCCCGGAGGATTTTTTTAGGAGAGTATTTCTTTTAGCTCATACTACAATAGTATTCCAATTTAAAGATATTTACATTTGTATCTTATTCTGTAAAATATTAAAACTAAAAAATAAAAAATAAATAACAGTTTAAAAAACTAAAACAGCATGCTTTATTAGAAAACCGAACTAAAAAATGAAAAATAATTCTAATTTCAAACACGCGTGGGATAAAATTAAAGTGGTCAACAAAAAAATCTTCTCCAACAGATTTTGAATAAAACTATAGTTATCTACAAAGAAATAATTTTACCATCAAAAGCGTGGGGTGCTTTTAATGGTTTTTACATTTTCTTCTTAGAAACTTTATTAACCCATCAGCGAGGACATTTAAACATGGCGTTCCTTTCCCAGATGCAGAACGACGTGATGATACGTCTGGACTTTTAAATATCCAAATGCAGATTGCCATACATTACGCGTTGATACATCTATGATTTTCAAGGCCTATACGGAGTTTGTAAGACGTTCTGGAGAACTTATTTTTTGTTGCTGTGGCAGAAAAATCTCCCCCTCATGTTATGACATAATTTACGACAGGCATGTGGAGTGAGTTAGCTACTTATTAGTGAAAGGAGAAACTCTTTGTATTTTTTTTTCTCTGCAGCTACGCCGCCGCCTCGAACTAGTGAATGCCCTATTTTACCAAAAAGAAATATCTGTAAAGTGTCCCACTGTGTGGTCTAACCCTTTCTTTCAAAAACCGACGTGGATCTTGTGTTTATAGAGACAAAAATCACATGTCTCAGACATTTCCAACTTCTAAAACAAAATTACGTGGCGAATTTGATGTGTGAAATTGATAAAAAAAAATTAAAAAATATAATAGAGGGATAATAGTAATAATAGAGTAATAGTAATAGTATAATAATAATACTAATATAAATAATCCGCGTCCTGCTCCTCCCTCCTTCTCCTCCCCATCCCCTGCCTCCTCCTCCCGCTCCTCCTCCTCCTCAACTCCTCCTCCTCCTCCTCCCCTCCCTCCTGTCTGTCGCTGCCCCCTTCCCCCCCCGTGCTCCCCCCTTGCGTTTCTTCCCCCCGCTCCTCCCTCAACAAGTTTCCGTAATTGCTCCCTGCATTTCTCTCCAAACAAATTTAGATTCTCCAACTTTTATAATATTGTACATAGTGAATCTGAAGTAGAGTATACAGGGAATATTGGAAAGCATTAGCTCAGGATAGGGATGTATGGAGAGCTTATGTCCGCGCGGCCATGACCCTACGGGTTCGACAGTGCCAGTGAGTAAGTAAGTAAGATGTGTGGAATTATGAAAATTTTAAATTTAAAAATATGAATGAAGGATAAATAGATAAAGTTTAGAATTATAAATTATAAGTAAACCTTTAGCAACAATTTAAAAAATGAATGCATTTTAACTTATATCTTGATGAAAGTATTAGGAAATCTCCATCTACAATTAAATATAACTTGTAATTAACCGATGAAAGGCGCCATTCTATATAATTCTTTGTTTCGTTACTATATTCTATAGTGCTCTGTTCTTGTACAGGTCTTTCACTGTAATCTTAGAATTTTCATGCTATGATTGCAGCTTCATTAGGGAATTATGGTGTGGTAGCTTCCCACCCAGGGGGATGATAATGATGGTAAAAATGATGATTAAACGCCAGATGATGTCCATGGACCGTTTGGGCCTCAAAGCCCACTGCATGACAAGACAGTATTCTACCTCGAGACCACAAATATAATAATTACTACTTTATTGACCCTTTCATTTTATTATTTGTTTTTATTTATTGGCACTTACACTTATTTGCCAACATGTCAACAAGATACATGTGGTTAGCACAATCACCTCAATGAGAGATCAATTAGGAAATTGAGGTGTAACTTGGAAGAAAGACGAACATAACGTGATATCTATGTAATCTAGATGTAATAAAAACATTGCAAGTCTCGTAGGCTGCTATGGGTAGAGCATGAGGCACGAATAGGAAATTATATAGGAACTTCGTGTACGAAAACTAGAAGCAAAGTGCCCAGTACGGAGGGATAACCATAAAGTGCAAGAAAAATATTAACCAGGATTTGAGGGAGATAAATTATACAGGACCCACAACTGCTGGGTTTCCGAGATCGAGTCTCGGTCACTCCATGTTGGTTTTAATGGTGGAAAAAAACGGAGCTTGGACAGGTTTTTCTCGGGGTTTTCTCCCGTCTTCCCCTGCCACAATTTCATTCCACCATTTTCTCCATACTCATCTCCATCACATTCATTTCGTTCATCTGCCTCTGTACTGGTGTGTCAGTCGTGGTCTGCCACACCCTTGTCATTCACAGACCTCTATATGTAGCGGCTTCTTCACATCTCATCCCTCGACCCGACCCTGACTTGGACACGAGTTGAAGATATTATTATAAATTATACAGGAATAATTGGAAAACATTATTTGGGATAGCAATGTAAGGAAGGAGGTGTTATGTTTGCATAATCATGACCTCCATGTTCGATGGTGCCATTAATTTTTAAGTCAACACAAAACAATTTAGTTTCCAATGTCCTTCATTCTTTTTTCAAATTGTCCCTTTCATTGAATATGTTAATAATAAATTCCAATCTCTCTACCTTCCAAATCAAGATATTGTAATTGATGAATCATTATGGTTATGGAGGGGCAAACAATTCCCTCCACTTAAAACTGCCAAATTTGATTTTAAAACTTACGAATTGTGTGAATCTAGAACTGGGTATGTGGTCTCGAGGTAGCGGGCTGCCTTGTCACGCAGTTGACCGAGATTCGATTCCGGTCGTGACAGGCTCCTTGGGTGAGATTTATTTCTGGAGTTTTTCCTTACCTGTAAGACAAATGTCAGGACGGCTTTAGGGCCCCAACGGTCCCCGAAAATCATCCGGCCATCATCATCATCATTATCATTCACCGGTGTGGAAGCAACGGGAAGCTGCCACACCTATAATTCCCTAGTACAGCTACAAAGCATGGAATGAAAATGCTATGATTGCAGTGAAAGACCTGCCCTTGGGCAGAACACTATAGAATAGAATATAATGGTCATTCATTGTTTACATTCTATTAATCACAATTTGATATGTTCTAAAATAAGTTACTTGGAGAGTAGAGTTTAAAAGTACTACAGCACAGGGGTACTGCATGGACTTTTAAATGACCGCACAGAAGGGAGGAAACCGGTCTCGTATATATACGTCAAACCACGCTGAGGGGTTAATTGATATAGAGCACCCCACGCTTTTGATGGTAAAATTATTTTTTTAGATAACTATAATTTTATTCTATATATGTTGGAGATAATTTTTTTTGTTGACCACTTTAATTTTATACCAAACGTTTTGGAAATTAAAATTATTTTGCACTTTTTTAGTTCGGTTTTAAAGCGTGTTTTTTAGTTTTTTTAATTATTATTTATTTATAATTATTTGTTGAAAATGTTTTAAGTGAACATAGTTAATACCAGTGTTTTTCTTTCATCAGGAAGGTGGTCCTTCAATTTAATCTTTTTTTCGATTCTAAATTATTTCCTGTACACAATTAGATTAAGGAAAAAAATAATATTTCGGCATATTAGATAATTGTACTCAGATAATAGTTGTTTTTCCATTTCAAACGTAATATTTATGATATCTCTACTAGTTGATTCAATTGGAATGTTTGAATAAACATAAGTTCCCAGATGGTGTGTTGTTTACGGAATTTAAAGATATCAGGCTACAAGTAAAGCAGATTAATGATGATTAAATCGTTGGTAAGTAAACGTAAATTATAAAGTTGTATATAATTAAATAATATTCACGTTTTCTTACAGTTTCAAAGATAGCAATTCCGAAACATAAAAATATAGTTTACATATACAACACCTGCACTATATATTGTACCTGAGATATCTATATTTCAGGTCCACGGTTTGCACCAAAGTGGTAATGCATCAGATGAGTATGGCTGTGTTATCGTTTTCTGCGAACTCCAATTTTCTAACAAGCACACAGAAGGCTGTGAGTAGTTATTTGTTATTAAATATACAATTTATCAAATACATTTTGTAGAAATAATTGTTTATACATATATATAAACAAGCGTTTATATATATGCCATGAACCTACGGGTTCGATAGTGTCAGTGAGTTATAAACAAGCGTTACTGCTATAAAGTAAAAATTATCTTTAAAATGCTACTTGTATAATACCAGGAATTAAGAATTATATATACTGAAAAGAAATAAACATTTGTCTTAGGATTCTTGAGTGGTGCAGTTGGTATCGCTCTAATTTATGGACTTAGAGGTCTCGAGTTAAAATCCCAGCTCAATAATTTATTTTCATTATATATATATATATATATATATATATATATATAATAATATATATATATATATTATTTATTATTAAGCATGGATACCGTTCGTGCCTAATTCTGTTTCAGAGTTCACATATGTGCAGATATTAAATACAATATTTCAGTGGTACTCTTGAACTGGTTGTTCGCAGCCACGCTGACGTAAGCTCTCCATACATTCATATTGTGAGCTAATATCTTTAACTCATTCCCTGTTTATTAAGTCTCCATCAAAATAATGATTCATGTTGTTCTCTAAGTCATCCTTGGCCAGCCTACTAGGCACTTCCCTTCTGCTATTACTACAAGAAGTTCCCGTGTTCGCTTCCATACCCTATTCTGCCACATGTCCTGCCCACTGAAGATTATAGAACTTAATTCTTCTTATTACTTCTGATTTCCTATAAATATTATGCAACAAAAATATTAGTATATATATGTTCTCTTATGTAACATTCACTTTATGTAACGCAATAAAACAATTATTTTTCAAAATCTTCCATCTTTCAAACATTCTAGTGGATAATTTATTAATGTAAATTGTAATATATATATACATAATTACTAGCTAATATCCGGCGTGCGTTGCTACGTCTAAATAAATTAAACATTAAAGATTAATTAAATTGTATGGTATACGCTGAGACGAACTAACCATGGCGGTTGCTAATTTCGGATTTCAGGTATACCTCCACTTTATATTGACGGATTTCGCTCATTTTTGGATAATACCAACCTCTCCTTTTTTAAATATGATATACTGAGTTTATTATGTGAAACATCTACAATTTTTACAGCTAGAACGATTTTTAAATATTCACTTCAGATGAACTCTTATACCTAAAGGTTATAGAGGATCCAATTGTGAATCTAAACCTCTGCACACGCAAAAAATTAATCTAAATCGGTTCAGTCGTTTAGGAGTTCAGTGACACACACACACACACACACACACACACACACACACACACGCACAGAATAATTATATAATAATAAAGAAAATAGCTAAAAATATACAACCTGAAGACAAGATGAAACAAGTGAATATAACAGAAATTATTAACTTATATTTCAACCTAAAGAAACAAAAATGTTACACATATATATTCTCTTTCTCACACTACACACACTCACGCACACGTACATATATACACTTTTTTAATATACATACAGTATGCCAATTTGGTATTTATACATAGGCATGTTTATTAATAAAAATCCAATTTTCAGAAAGGTTTTAAAAATAAAGAAAAATATGTATTGTGGTTTGAAGGAAACACTAAGTTATATCTAAATATGTAATTCAAAACTTAATTATAAAATAAACATAATTTTATCAAAATAAATAATCTTTATTACACCCAAATACAAGCCAATTTGCTATTCATACACTAAAGAAAACACTGCAGTGTATTTGCTTGTCTAACTTGCTTAAACATTAATGCAACATTAATACTCTAAGTTGTGCATTTATTTACATCTGCCTACTGTGCTGATTGTGTACACTGGCAGTCAGTCGCCTCCAAAAATGGGTAAATGTAAAGAACTCAGTTCTGATCTCAAGGATACAATTGTAAATCTTGCACTTAAGGGATATTCTTTGAGAAAAATAGGGCGACTGATAGGCAAATGTCATGCAACAGTACAGTATATACCAAATAAATTCAAGTATGAAGGTTCAGTAGAGAATGTTCCGAGAAAACCTAAACAAAAGAAGTTAAGTGAAAAGGAGGAGAGAAACCATTGTGAGACAAGTGAAATTCAATCCTAGAATTAGTGCTCCAAAATTGCGGTCTACCCTAGACGTTTCTACTGTTAAAGAGGTATGTACTGAGACAGTTCGGAAGGTGTTACGCAGAAATGGCAATCATGGAAGAATGACTAGAAAAAGGCCGTATGTAAGTAAGAAGAACCGTGTTGTAAGACTAAAGTTTTCAAAAGAACATGTAATTAAGGGGCAGGCATTTTGGAATAATGTTCTCTGGTCTAATGAGACTAAAATCAACCTGTTCGGTTCAGATGGCGTTCATAGAGTCCGGAGAAAAGCCAATGCAGATAATGATGTGACCAATACAACACCTACAGTAAAACAAGGGGTTGGGTCTATAATGTTGTGGGGGTGTATGTCGGCAAAAGGGGTTGGCAATATACAGTTCATTGACAATGTTATGGACAAAATAGTGTATAACGACATTCTTCGTAAGAATGTTAAACAAAGTGCAGCAAAATTGGATATGCTCCCTATGTATATATTCCAACAAGATAACGACCCCAAACTTATGACGGACTTAAATAAGACTTGGTTGATATGGAACGTGCCAAAGCAATTGAAAACCCCTCCTCAATCTGCTGACTTAAACCCTATAGAACATTTATGGGCGATTTTGAAACCTAGGGTCCACAGCAGAAATCCTTCTTCCAAATAAGAATTGAAGAAGGTGTGTTATTGAAGAATGGTGCAAAATCAGTCCTCAGATATGTGATAGGCTTGTTAGATCCATGCAGCGTAGATGTCAAGCTGCTATTAAAGCTAAAGTTACCCTACAAAGTATTAAGGACAGTTCATTTTTTTTCTTCATTTATTTATTTATTCCCCCAATCTAACTGTATGAATAGAAAAGTGACTATAACATTTACAACTTTAAAGTTTTTTAAAATATATTATACGTTAAATGCATATAGAATTTGTTGATTTGTATATATTATGTAAAGAAGTGTACCTGAAAATGTTTAGTTAATGGCAAAATATAATTGCAATATTCTGAGAATTAAAATTGTGCTATTTCAATTATAAAATCTAAGTGTATGAATAACAAATTGACATACTGTAGGTCTACATACGTGCAATGTGCGTACAATGAATGTCGTAAATATACGCTTTGATTTCAGTTGCTGGCGAAGATATTTCACAGATCGGATCGTTGGAGAGTGGCGTTTTGGGATTTTTTTAGGACGGATCGAAAGTGAAGTAAACACTTATAATATTTTGGACACGTAAGAAAATCGAGGGATTACAAAATATGAGATAAATGAGAAAATATGTATTAACAGTAATAAGGATTGCAATATGGTATTTGTTTCTTATTTTCACTTGTATTATGTATAATAAGTAATCTTATTTGAATAGCCTTCTGGTATATTATCGTACAAAGTGAGATATATTTTTTATGTATACAGACGGTTTTATGAATGTAGATGTGCATTATTAATGTGTAAGTACTGTAGATATAGAATTAGATACATTCATTGTTTTTATGCCATTTGTATGTAGGTGTGTAGTCATGTATATATTTGTTTATATACTGTAAGTTTTTTCTTTATTAGTGGAACAAAATATGCACATACAGGCAAACAGGCCCGTGCGCAATGCAAATTAAATGTATTTCCTTTCTTTCGAAATTTCAATAAATCCCATTACTACTACATGCTCAAGAATGCCTTATTGCACAACTATAGTTTAAAAGTAGTTAAAATATTTTCTGTTTTGCAGATGAACGAAATGTTTTTAAATATCAAAACCGCATTTACGTCAATCATTAAATCATCAACTTGGCTGAAAGATGAAGAAAAGAATTTAATTATTGACAAAGCTGAAAAAATTGTCTTGAAGACAGGTTATCCTAAGGAGGTCATCGACAAAGATTTAATGGAAAAGTATTACGAAGGGGTATGTTTAAAACACTTATAATATATAGGTCAAAATTACTTTAATTATAATTTAAGTACTTCGGGGAGATCCTCCATTTCTTGTGATCAAAAAAGTGTGTGTGATCCATAGTTAAAATACCTCTCCCGACAGGTCGTGGCACTCCATGGCCCGGGTGGTGTGTAGCTCATAAATGAACAGATTAAACTGCGGTAATGTAATGGAATTATTAATTGTTTTACGAGAAGTAATTCTTGACTAAAAATACGACATTTAGCCGCTATGGGGATTCATGAAGTAATTATATGAATAATTCAAACTCTCGACCTGTAGCTGCATTAAAAAGCTGTAAAGTCTTCAGAGATTGAATATATACTAGATATTAGAACTGCCGCATGAACTCATTTTGCAAGTATTAATAGTAGCGGCGGTATCTAAAGACGCTGTTTCATTTTTGAGCTTCACTTAAAACTGGCCGTGAAAGGTCCTAAGGATTTTGCTCAGAAACGTCTTATTTTAGGATTCGGGTTCATTTATTAAATCAGATATCGTAATAGAAATAGACCACTAAGGTCGGAACGTCAGATGTCTATAAAGTGACAGAAAATGCCAGACTCTACCGATATGCCCAACGTAGTTAAAATTAATTTTGACTATTTAACTCATGCCCCAAATATCAGTCAATGACCAATCACACTTCAATGAATTTTCATTCACAACCGATTGGTTGTGATTGCAGTCGTTTTTCACCTCGATTTCATCACTTTCATCTTATCGCTTTAATTTTACCAAGTGGCTCGCAGATTGTATATATATATATATATATATATATATATATATATATGGTATGATCAGAAAAATAAATGCCTGGACGGGATTCGAACCCGGATCTCTGAGTCTGTACCTCAGTGTGATATCCATTACACCACCAGGCGAATCCAATTCAAACATTTATAAAAAAAATGTTCTGTTTAATTTGCTTACTTGTTATAGTCAGCTACTAGATGGCAGTGAAGACTGAGTTCTCGCGACATCTAGTAATAATGGAGAATATAATACATATATAAGAAAAATAAATGTTTGAATTGGATTCGCCTGGTGGTGTAATGGATATCACACTGAGGTACAGACTCAGAGATCCGGGTTCGAATCCCGTCCAGGCATTTATTTTTCTTATCATACCATATTAAGCTTGCATTGCTCAATGTTAAAGATTTAATTATATCATATATATATATATATATAATGCATGAATGTAACCAGATTCTGCTTGCGAGATATAATAGAAAAACATTGGTAGCAGTTGATTATACCACAAAAAAAGAAATCACTGTTTGCACTTTGTGAAACATATTATTTTCCGAGAATTAACGTTGCAGAAAAATATAAATAACGTATCATATGAGATCAGAAATGAATTAATAACCTGTAATGATATGTTTCGTTTTTCTCCACTTTCTCCACTAACGTTCATTCTTACAATATTGCGATTCTATTTGGCAATACATATCATCTGGTTGCAGTGATGAACAAATGAAACATAACGCTTCTCATTTGCTTTCAAACATCGCCGTTTACATTAAATATATATATAGTTTAAATAACTATATTTCAATAATGATTTGTGAATATACAGCTTAATTTTATTCGTTGAATAGTCCTAACAAATGCCACTTTTGATTTCCAAATTTTCTTGCAGTGAGTCGTGAATTTAACGATAATTTGGAAATCACTTGTGGCATTACTTATGATAAAAGTACAGTATTGTTCAAATTTTCCCAATAGAACTGGAGAGGAGTGTATGATCTGCGGACTAAAATAAATCATTATTATTTTTATTATAGTCGACCGCTGTATTGCAGTGGTTATGTTGTGTGCCGAGGGATGCGGGTTCAAACCCGGTCATGATTGATGGAGTTTTAGGATAGTAAAATCAAAAGGAAATTCTTCTGGGAGGGACTTTAAGCGGGGGTCCCGAATCTGAAGATTTTCATGCTCGGAAAAAACGACACGCCTGTGCAAAATTTACCGACTATTCGCATCCAAGTGCTACCTTGTTTTTTCTAGATGTCACTATGAGTCGGAACGCTGAACTCGGGCCATTTAATGAGATCTACTCGAAAAAAGTAACTAAATTAGTATGGTTGATTTTATTCTCGTTGACAGACACAAGGGCTTATTGCTAAATAATAATAATTATTGTTATTATTTTCTCTACCAATGAGAATCAATAAAGCTCCTGGAGAGGATGGAATCAGTATTGAACTATTTAAAAATGGAAGTATTTTGTTTTTAGACAGATTTGTAACATTCTTCAATAAACTATGGGAAGGGAGAGACATTCCTGTAAGTTGGACGAAATCTATTGTAATACCGATTGATTTCCGATTGAGGGTCTTTCCACTTTTCAGCGGTTGCCCTTTTACCAGCCGGCTGCTGGCCCTTCACATCCACATGTGTCAATCACAGAGGTAGATGATCAACAGCCAGTGTAGGGGTGACATGTGGTTAGCATGTCGAGTCCCCCAGCCGTTATAGCTGGTTCCTCAACCTGGAGCCGCTACTTATTGTAGCTACCCAATTGCCTCACGATGCTGGGTGGGCACCGGTCCCATACTGGCCGAAATACCATGAGAAAATTTCTTCCCCCATGGAGACTCGAACCAGCGCAAGTCCCGTAGCTTTGCGCTAAGGCTTCCTGCCTTAACCGCTCGGCTACGGCGCGGGACTATTGTAATATCAATATTTAAAAAAAGGAGACAAGGAAATCTGTGAAAATTACAGAGGCATCAGCTTACTAAATACTGGATACAAACTTTACGCCAATATAATTAAGAACAAATTATACAAACATCTTAACAGCCTCCTCAGCGAAGCACAGAATGACTTTCGTAAAGGACGATCCTGCTATGATGAAATTATTAATAGAAAAACACAGGGAGTTCAATGTAGAAACACATTTAGCTTTTGTGCACTTCAAAAAAGCCTTCGACAAAATCAATAGGAATAAATTGTTGAAAATTTTAGCTGACAACAATCTACCACAACAGTATATTTTAAATTTATACAGTATCTATAAAACAAATTTGATTTCAGTGCGAATAAATAACACACAAACAGAATGGACCGAAATTAATAGAGGCGTAAGACAAGAATGTGGCCTCTCACCCTTGCTCTTTATCATATACATGGATAGAATACTCCAAGATTGGCGATTGATGAGATACGGTTCTATCCAAATTGATAGAAACCATAAAATAGACTCTTTGCTTTTTGCAGATGATTTGGTATTAATAGCTCCAACAGAAACAGATTTACAGTATTCTATACACAATTTTAATATAACTGCAAAAAGGTACAATATGGAAATCAATACAAAGAAAACTAAAGTGATGGCCTTTTGTGGGAAATGCCCTACACCTAGTAAAATTGTTTTGGTTGATGAAATTTTAGAACGAGTAAACAAATTTAATTACTTGGCTTATAATTTATCATTTCAAGATGAAGCTGATATATCAAAGAAAATCACAAATTTTACAAAAACAACGGGGATAGTTAACAGTATAATGAAACCATCTTTAGTACAGAAGGACACAAGATTATGGCTTTATAAGGTTCTCGCAAGACCAGTATTAAGAAATAGTAGTGAAGCATGGACAATACGAAGAAGAGATGAAAACAGAATAACAGCAAATGAGATGCGATTTATGTGCTGTACAGCAGGCTACACAAAGTGGGACCATAAAAGAAATGAGGAAATTATGGTAGAGTTGGATATAGAACCCATTCTTCACCATACGCAAAACTACCAGAACAACTGAAAAGCCCATCTTCAAAGAATGGCGTCTTATAGAATTCCAAAAGCCATACTTCGCTACTGCCTCCAAGGCAAAAGATCGCTGGGACGTCCAAAAAACCCTGGATGGAAAATTCCTCTTTGAGACCGTAACAGGCCACACGGCCTAATACTTGCATGGATGATGATGATGATGATGATGATGATGATAATTTTCTGTGGTCTCGGAGTAGTATCGCTGAATCGTATGCAACGGGCCCGGTTTTGACTCGAAAAAGCGGGAGATTTCCAAGTGATTGTTATTTTTGGGGTTTTTCCTCACCTGTAAGGTTAATGCCACAAACATGTAAGACCCAAATAGTTCCCGATCATCATCTGACCATCATAATCATCATTATGCTTACCATATTAGCTATTTCTATTATGAATATGTGTGTGAATGGTGAGTTTTGCTTATGTTGTGTTGTCTCGGAGAAGGCCCTCACATCTAGTTGTTAACTCATTTAGGGAGGTCCTCCATGTCCTTGTGTAGTCAAAAAAGTACGTGTGTGATCCATAGTTTAAAATCCGTTTCTCGGCAGGTCGTGCTATTTTAAGGCCGAGGTGGCGTGTGACATGTAAATTGTGCCTATAATGTGTGTGGTTAAACTAAGTTAATGGAGAGAAAATTATTATTATTATTAATATTATTATTATTGTTATTATTATTATTATTATTATTATTATTATTATTATGGCGATCCATAATCGATAGTCATAGTAATAGAACACAAATTTGAGATGTAAATTTATAAGTGCCAGTGCTATAAATTCTGTGTGTTTTGTATATTTTGAAACATCATGTCCAAGGAAAAATCATGAGTATAATTGTAATAACATTTCGGATTGTATCTTATGATAATTATAATATTACGTTATCTGTTTAAGGTCGAAATTCGTGAAGGTCAGTTTTTGTTGAATGCGGCGAATATTAGCAGATGGACGATGAGGAAAAACCTGGCATACATTACCAAAACATATATTCCAGATGAGTACGTTAAATTAATTTAATTACATCTAATTTAGTTTTGTTAATCGAATTTCCCTTGTTTTTATTAAGACGCTTGGGAGTTCGGAAATTGAATACATTAAGTTCCAGGCTCTTCACAAAACACATAAATTGAGCCGTTCACAACCAGCAAGCATTGCAATAGATTTCATACTTTATTGCAACACATTGTCACTGATGGCGGTAGCGTAAGATTCACCTGAAATTAATTAATCACAGAATTATACAAAAAATATCCAAATTCGCCCCATTTATTTCAAAATATTTGAACGATTTCACACAAATAATTTCCTGCTAATAAAGTATCTACTACAATGATTACATTATCACTCATTCCTCACCCAGGTTGAGTGTTGCACTTAACACGTACCTCAGTCACTTTCACTTTAATTCCCAATTCATACACGAGTGGCCGCTCAGACCCTCGCACTTCCTCATATATGAGAGGATCTGGACTTTAGTCTAGACTTTTCTATTTGGAAGCATCGAGAATAAGATTCATCCACAATCTATATATCTGGAAAATGATTTATCATGAAACCGAGTCTGAAGAGGAGTGTGCTTCCTGCATACTATCCAAATATAGTTTGGTTTGGCTTATTAGGAGACCTACTACCACAACCGAAATTTAAAGGCGGTAATTTGAGCAACTGATCTACAATCCGCCACATTGCTCCCTCCCCTGGGCGGTGAAGAGGAGTGTGCTTCCTGCATACTATCCAAATATAGTTTGGTTTGGCTTATTAGGAGACCTACTACCACAACCGAAATTTAAAGGCGGTAATTTGAGCAACTGATCTACAATCCGCCACATTGCTCCCTCCCCTGGGCTAATTGTACCGAGAAGTTTTTCTATATGCCACCAGTCCATCCAGATAAAGCACCGTCATTCCCCTCACCCTAGGCTGAAGTTGAATTCTGTAGACTACATCGTTAATCATCTTCCCACCCGGTATAGGCCGTACCAGGAAGGCTGGGAATTCGGTGAAATTCTCTTTTCTTCAAGTCGGGCGTTACAGTCACACCTAATCGCTCTCATGAAATTCATCGGCGTTGGCTAGTCGATAATAGTGCTACTTCCTCCAGGGCACTGGTCCGGATAATTGCAATACGAACATATCGGATATTTATTCTTATATCCAGCAGGGCCTCTCGCCCGGATGGTCCCTTCATCTGCGCTGTAACCAATTTCTCCCATCCACCTAGAATCACCTCTTTATTCTTTACACCGAGTTTGTGGACGGTTTGTCTTTGACCCGCATTTTTGGGTAGCACTTCAACATCCACAAAGCATATCCTCCCTCCACCAATGTCTACTGTAGCATCATATATCCTCAGAACGTCTAGATCCAATTTGAAGGGCACGTAAACTGGCGAAAAACGCCCACGATCGTAGCTTGCCCAGATCTAACACAAACGTTAGGAGAACCTTCTTCTCAATTGGCACGATATCGGCACAAGTGGACCCTCCTCATTCCAGTTTATTATTGTGTTCCCGTACGCTTGAATGTGGTGAGCGTTGAATGTGGTGAGCGTCCCACGATATTGACTGCGGTAATGTATCGTACATGAGACGGCGTCGACTTGTCCAGATAGCGCGAAGGTTTCTTGACCGCCTCCAGTCAGGGCATCGTTATCGTGCGATATTCCGCAGCAGCATATATTGGTTTTCCTCACGGTCCCTTGGACCGCATTCAAAAGTAGACACCTTTTCTCCGTTAATGAATGATGGAGCTGTGCGCGAGCTGCTCAATTGCATTACTATATTCTTATAGGGACTCCCCATGGCCCTGGATACGATCCTTTAGCTGTGCTCTTTAAGAGGCGCTGATATGATGATAACCCTAGCGATTTTCCAGGATCTCTATGACGTTCTCTGCCAGGTCCTCCGATGGAATGCTGCTTAAAATCTAAGCAGCTAGTCCTTGAACAAAGGGGAATAACTCCTTCGATCTTTCCTCCGAAGATCATATATTATGGGCGCACTTGGTCTCAAACCTGCTTTTGAAAATAACCCAAGACGCCAATTCGTCGAATTTTGGTATCTTTGTTCCATTCATTCCGACAGTTTGTCGAACTCCAGAGATCGTTGAAAAATTATCCTGTTCCTACTCAATGGAGCGAAAATCTCGGCGGTTAAAAGCTGATGAGAGTTATTTCCTTGTTGGCCTAATTGCAGTAATATTTACCCTCTTATATTACGTACATTGTTCTCTTGTTGATTTAATATTTGCTCCATCGTGGAAATCTCACTTTTCAATTCTTGTGTTACAGTTTTAAAATATTTTTACTGTCGTCAATTTTATTTAATAACATGTTCTGTGGTTGGTGCTTTAACGTCTCAAATCTATTGTAGCATTTCTTGTTTTACCTCTTCATTATTCTGTTTAATTTTGTTGTTTCATTTCTGGTTTTGTGTCTTCATTTAGTTTTTGAATTTCTTGTATTAATTCTAGGTTATTTTTAATAATGTAATATCCGTTAGTGAATTTTGTAATTGTTCCATCATTGCATTAAATGTTTTGAATTTTTACATTTGACAAAATTCCTTTTTTGTCCCAAGATGTCACTCATTGTTATCTTCACTCGTGACAGTACACATGTGATGGCGGTAACATAATATTCAGATACTTTAATTTAACTTCACAGATGTTTACACAAAGTTTCCAAATTTGCTCTATCTTAATGAATTGACACAAATAATTCGCTGCTAGTAAAGTATGTTCTACAATGCTTATCTTATCACTCAATTCTTGACACTAGTTTCCTCTTTTGTGTAACACGGTTTCATGTCTCACGTAAGTCACTTTCGTTCTCATTCGCAAGTAGAACATGGCTGGTTGGTCAGAACCTAGCACGTCCTTATATTTGCGAGGATAGAAATAATCTGGAAGCCTCAAGATTCAAATTATTCTAGAATAGATGTATTTCGAAAATGATTTATCCAGAAAGCAAGTCTGAAAATATCGTTTTCTAGCTGCAAATGACTCGAATCTGTTGTGGCTTATAAGTTCTGCTCCCGCCCGTGAAATCCAAAGGTGATAATTTGAGTAATGGTCAACAATGCCTCACAATTTTCTTCTACGAGTCATGCACAAGTTCTTCGAACACGGTAGAACTTAGAACATCTTCACAGTACCTGCAACTTCATTTATGATACCGTATACGGGGAAAAAACTAAAAGAGAATAATCCGTAACACGACAATTCCGAATATCTGAAGTGGTTGGTGTCACTAGCTAACAGAAGACTAAGAGAATCACATAGTTAGCGACGCAGTGTCAGAACGTCTGCACACGTATTTCTCGTATCAGTTATCCTTATTAGTCTGAGTGCACCTCGTTCCTGACACTACAACGAAAAAAATATTTCCGTGGTGTAGCGGCGAATCGAATATGGGACTCCTGGAATGTAAGTCAGAAATGCTACGTGCTATTCACCAAATAAGTGCTCAAATGATAAAAAGTCAAAGTATGACTCCTAGTGTTGAAATTCCTGATTGTTGATTTCTATTTTGTTACCTCTAGCACTGCCATCTTTGGTTGGGTTTATACATTTCGTAATCATTTTTTTTTCTACAGGAATATCGAAGCTCATCGATCGATATTTATTCTTTTGAAAGAATATCTTCTCCAAAACTGTTAATTCTAACGGTTTATCCAATTGTTTCAAAAGTTTTCCATCTCTATTAATTTTACGATGTTCTAACAAACTATGTGCAGCAATTGCTGATTTTTCAATTTCACAATTTTTAATATTTCTAAAATGTTTTTAGTACGTGTTTCCAAATTCCTTTTCGTTTTCCTTGTATGTACTTTGCTGCAATCATTACAATTTATTTGATAAATTCCAGATTTTTTACTGTCTGGAATGTTGATTTTTTATTGGTACTTCGGAGTTTATCCAGACTGAATTTATTTATTGGTGCCAAAGTAACATTGTGTTTGATGAAAGTTAAAAATTAATTTGTACCTGTTGGTAGGTGCCGTCGTCCTCAACTCTGTTAAAATATTGTATATAAAATTGACTGGAGCGCTTTCGGAAGTTATCTTCTATCTTCTACAGGTTGAGTTTCGGCTATTTGTTGTTGTTTTGTACGGTGATGTTTACTCCAACTGTGTGTAAATACTCGGATGTTATGTAAAATTTTCTTGACACTTTATTTTCTTCTAACAATTATCACTAATTCTTCAATCACAATTTTATCTCACAACGATTTTTCTTTGAACGTTAATCAGATAATAACTTATTACACAATTACAGACACAGTACTTCCTCACAGTTTCTCTTACAATTAACCTCTCGCCGTCCAACAGGAGACTTGATATCGCAGACAGGCTATCGCAAACTGACTGGCCGGACTTCTCCTCCGCTCTTTTATATAAGCGCCAGGAAAGCTCTCGAAATGGCTTCGCGCAATTTCGGCGCCCAGAATCCTCTAAACATGGATCTGTCTCCAAAGGGGAGAGAGAGACCGGTAGAACCGTCTGGCAACACACTCCAGACAATCCTGCCGGTTTATTAATTAACAAATTTCACTTATAGAAGATTATTACTTCATATATGTAGTAGGTGACTATTTCCAACGGTTAATTTTTCACTCACTAACACTTTATTTTCACTTTATGGATTATTTATAATCCAGTTGAATTAAATGTATACTACAATATTATTTTCCATAACTTTGACATCATTTTGTCAACTAATATCAAGAAATGAACTATAATTCTCTTATTTCTTGATGACCTGTAGTTTTACATGTCCGACTTCTTTCAAGTATTGTAGCTATCTTCTTATTCTGGGCAAAATCCCATTTCATCTCAGTTATAATCTGGAAGTTCTGATTGGTCCAACTGAAAAGGAAGGAGTACTACTGGCTGACTCCCATCCAATTCGTGCAATCCCATTTATTTGTTTATTAAAAATACAAATTCAAATATCTCAACTATTTTTTACATATATTAAATCAGTTAGAAATAAATCTAACTGTATTAACAGTTTACATTGCCCAGTTTGAATTTTTTACATACTTATAAAAAATTTGACTTCTCTAAATCAATGTTATTTAATTTGTAATATAAATAAATACAATCATATTTAAATATTAAATAAAAAACCCTTATTATTATTATACGGGGATAAATATCCTGTTTTAACATCACACAATAAGATAAACTTTATTTTGAGAGAAGTAACAAATTATGTTCAAAATCACACAAATCAGAAATATGATACTAAAATATTAACCACATAACGGAATACACATATATTATTTTCTTGCTTTTTTTATGGTTCAACATATTGTGTCAATTTGTAACCTCGTGGTTTTGTCTTATCTGCTGTATAAGGTAAGTTGTCATAAAAAGTATGGTATTGCTTGTCCATTATAGCCTTAAGAGAAAAGATCACTGTACTTGGGCTCATTGATAGGTATTTCACTTTTGAATAGTGGTCTCTGATCTTTGAAAGGTTCACTTCTCCACCTTCTATGGGGAAAAGTTTGCCACTCTTCAGAAAATCTGAATTGTGCCATCAGGGAGATATACAATGTTATATATATCTGTTACACACTTTACACCTACACTCTGGTCTGAATGAAGGAAGAAAGGACTTCATCGAAGAATGATTCTTGAAAAGTCATAATGAACAACATTTACATCATAGGGCATTTCAGGACGTGCCATGTGCATATGTGAAATTTAAACTGTAGGTGCATAAATTGCAGGCTTGAAATAGTGCTCCAAGGTGACATGAACGTTATCTGCCTCCATCATTGTATGGCCTAGTTGTAGATATATCTGCTCGATTATTATTTTTTCTTTGCTTCGCTGCATCTTGCGGAGTTGATGACAAAATCGTATTCCTATTTTGGCTAGAGCATCCATCTGAAATTAATACTACTTGTTTGCATGATGCTGGTAGTTCAAATATATAATTAATCACACAGTATGCAAACACATTTGCACTTACTCCATCATCTACTTTATTCCATACATATTACATGCCCATTATTAAGTTCCGTACTCGTAACATTATGTACAGTCAATTTTTGTTTATAATATACAGAAGATGCTAAAGAAATAGAGCATAACAACTTACTTTGCAAATCCATTCTTACCACCTTTTTACATTATGAAGCACTTTACTTTTCTTTAATTTTCTCTTCTCTAGCTTGATGTTTCCTTTTTATGTGGATGTCGTACATTTCCTTTGTTACGTGACTTTCGTCATAGCTTATGCAGATATCGCATTGATCTTTCCTTGGTTTGTGGATTTAATTTTTTTATTCTTCTAGTGTGTTACAAAAAATGGTTCGGATTGCTGGTATAATTATATTACTTTGACACCTATCTTTGTACATTAAATACATGTGACATTTTGAACGAAATGTAGATTCAACATAGAGTCTGGTTGTAGACGACCTACAATAGTGACTTGGAACTTTTGACAGCAGGTTTAACATAATTTTATTGCTATGCACGTCTTCTTTCTTTTTGTGGCACGAAGTTTTTTTTTTGTGAGTAGGTACTGTGTTCATTGTATCTGGAAAATCTTCGTCCTCACTACACTCTAATGCAAAACTCACAGGTTTAGTCCATCATTTAAAACAGTCTTCACCAATCCCCAGTGTATTAATGAAGATAGCACGACGTACTTTAAACTTTTCTCCACATTCAGTGCTGAGAAATGTCATCTCCCACTTTTTTTTAACTGTCACAGGTTTGTATTTATTTTCTTCTTCTCTTCACAGGTCGTGTAGTTACTACTCCTTCTAGAAAACGTTTCTTCTCAGCTCATGTGATCATTGCCCAGAACTTTTCAAATATACTTTTTTTTCTGTCGTATGAAATCATACCACAACCAAAGCTCCTTGGACCTTTAATATTAGTTAGTTTATGATTGCATCGAAGTTTAATTTGACTTTTTTATTTGGGAGCCCTTTGTGACACTTTACTTCTAATATGTTTGTAGCCATGTACGAGCGACCAAGAACTCATTTAGATTTTGATTTCGCAGTTACGAATTCCTCATCTTGGTTGGCATCATTTTTATCAAGATCCTGATTTTCAGCTGACGGTATAGTATTTTTGTTAATTGAATCATGATTGTCATTTAGGAAATTTTGATTTTGATTATTTAAAAAGGTCTTCTTCTTCACTTCCTAGTTTAGGCAAGAGTTTCCTGTTCCGATTTAAAAAGGTTTGTACATCAATTTGAGTAACATCTTCAACTAGGCCCCTACTTAAATTTCAACTGGATCCAGCAAACTGTGTTCGATATCATTATCGTCAAGTGGTACTTTATTAGTGTGAGTGGATTTCTGTTCAGAATTGTTTTGTAAATTATCTTCTGGATATTCCTTATCGGTGGTAAATTATATCTTTTAACTGGATCAACATTAGTTTTCACTCCTTCAGATGAATTTCCACGACTTAATCAGGTATTAATTGTCTTCATCATGAGTCCCTGCTCAGCAAGTTGAACTAAAAGACGACTACGACTGCTCCTCTAATATAAAGGAAAGAATGAAACCTATAATATAGCCCAATAATAAAGAAACCTCTTGGAACAGGCCAAAATTTACATTGAAGTTATATTAAAAATGTATCCTTACCTTGTATCAATTTGTGTTTTTCAATAGCTTTGGTAAATATATTTGAATATTAATCTACTTGAAGACAGTACATTTCAGTAGAACATACTTTTTATACTTATTTACACTTCATTTCTCATGCCTACAAGTTGGATTTTTTAAAATACATTTACAAAATGGATTTCATCAATTAAAAAAATTAATTGTCTGCATCACTTTATCCTTGAGGCAATACTCTAATGAGGAAAGTTTTATATAATAAAAAAAACTGATATTAATTCCTTTCCTTCTTCTAATATTTTACCTCATCCATTGTTGTTGTTAACTTATCAATAATGAAACTTCTTCTTCTTCTACTACAAGGTTTAGGCTATGCAGCCTGTTCCGGCGAAGTTAAAAGTGGAGTCCATCTTCTACGTGGTCGGCCAACATCTCTTGTTCCTCTGGGATTATACAGGAAGGTTCTTTTTGGTATTCTTTCGTTGTTCATTCTCATTAAGTGTTCTGTCCATTTCTTATTATTTTCGCTGATTTTATCTTCAATTTTATATATATTTAATTCTTCTCGTATAGTTTCATTCCTTATTCTATCCGCTCTTGTGCATCCTTTCACATTGCGTAAAAACAGCATTTCCGCAGCCTGTATCCTGCTTTTATCCCTTGATTTCATTATCCAATTTTCACTTCCATACAACAACAAAGGAACAGCCATTGTTTTATATAATTTAAGTTTCGTATCTTTCCTTGTTTTCCGACCTAAGGTTCTTTTTATGGTTCCACAAATAGCCTGGAATTTATTTACTTTAATTTCTATATCTTTATTTTCTTTGTAAGTTATATCACATCCTAAATATTGGAAATGTGATATTTGTTCTATTATTTTGTTATCCAGTACAATTTTTGATCTAATTCCATATTTACCAATAAATGCCATTACTTTTGACTTATTTATTGATATTTTACAATTATATCTATTGGCTATTAATTTAAATTTATATGCTAACATTTGGAGCTCATTTTCAGATTCTGCTAAAAGTACAACATCGTCAGCGAATAATAAAGCATTTATTTTATCTTTATTATCGATTAATATTCCTTCATTAGTTAAAACCTTCTTCCATTCTTTTAGGATATCGTCCATATAAATATTAAATAATATAGGTGAGAGTGAACACCCTTGTCGTACTCCTTGGTTTATTTGAAAAAATGTCTTATTTTTAGTTAGCTGTGGGTCAATACAAATATTTGTTCCATAGTACAAGCTCTTAACAGTTTCTATAATCTGAATAGGGAGGCCTTTTTCTTTTAGGACATTCCACAATATTTCCCTATTTACTCGATCAAATGCTTTATCTAAGTCTATAAATAACAAATGTGTTTCCAGGTTTTTTTTTTTGTCTTTTGTTTATTATCTGATTCAGGGCAAATACTCCATCGGTACAAGATCTTCCTTTTCGGAACCCATTTTGTTCTTCTGCTAGTGTTACTTCAGTAATTCGTTGTATTCGTTTTGCTATTATTCTAGCATAGATTTTATATCCACTATTTAGGAGGGTAATGCCTCTGTAATTAGATGGTTGGTTTCTTTCTCCTTTCTTGTAAATTGGTTTTTACTATACCTTGCCTCCATGTTGCTGGTATATTATGATTCTCCCAACACATATTTAGAAAATTCAAGAATCTTAATTTAAAGAATATATCTGCATATTTAATTAGTTCTGAATTGATGTCATCTGGTCCGCTAGCTTTTCTATTATTTGTTAATTTGAGCGATTCTTCCTGTTCTTCCATTTGTATTTTATCTACTTTCAAATTCTCACATTTTGGTTCTTCTTCGTTTTCATTCTCGTTGTACCACAGGTCTCTGAAATATTCTATCCAATGTTGTTCTGATATTGATGTAGGTATATATGCAGCTTCTTTTTCTGATTTATTTAAATATTTAATTGTTCTATAAGCAGTCCATTGTCGTCCATGTAGATCATGTTCTAGATTAGATATAATGAAACTTAAGAATAATAATCCTACCATTGTTGCAGAAATATTAATTAATATTTGAACATCAAGTGACAAACAATATCACCTATGTGTAAAAAGTAATACATTGGAGGTATTATAATGGCATATTAATCTGAGCCTGCAGGTAGAAGGTTTATTAAGGCAATGATTCGGTGAAATATGATGAAAAAATTGTTTTTTCTATTTTAAGTTTTTTATTATATTTGAACCCTGTACTTTTATTTTGCACTTTTTTTTTATTTCGGCCATATTTAAATGCCCCACGCAGCCATTTAAGTCTCCCCGTACGACCACACACTGGCTCTTTAAAGCCCACGCCCACCAATGTAACTTTTGTAAACATTTTTTTCGATTATATACTTATTCATTTTGAATTTATCGGGGTTTTGTCTATGGTGGGAATTTCATTGTGTTCGCTATCCTGTTCTATAGTTGTTCGACTCATAGGTAGTCAATATATTTCGATATATCATAGCTTTTTCAGTTTTTTTTCACGCTAGGTCAGCTTTGTGTAAACCACGTGTAAACAAGAAGCCTGTTATTGTGTTATGTGCAATTTGTGGTTCAGCATTTGTTTTCAGTATTTTATTTAGCCATGTATTAGGTACACCCTTTGACAAAAAAATGAGTCAGCTCTTGAACGCACATTTCTTCTAAGTCATACTCGGCACAGAGCTGGGTTCAAACTAGGAAACTAGTCATAATTGTGCAGTCCCTCAGCTACTGTGTTATGTGGCATGAACTGAAAACACTTCTACGTGTCCCGATAGCTCAGCGGTAAAGCACGCGGTTACTGTTTCTGTTAATGAAGATCGCAGGTTCGCGTCTTCATTTACGCAGTTTTTTTCGTGATATTTGTATTAAAACGTTCTATGAATTAAATACATTTTAATTAATCTATACTTTTTAAGTTCATATTTTTTTTTATACCGCTGAGGTTATAACAATGTTAAATCATATATTTTTACACGTTTTGTATTAGCTTGACCTCTATCTGTCTATGTAACGAACGTGTATCTATGTAACGGAATCTGTGAACACGATGTTCATCCACTTAAAACATTGGATCGACTTGAAACTTTGTATACTTATAAAGGACCCATGACAATACAATATTTACATTGTTTTTTTTCTAAAATCCTGGCCAGAATCAACGGAAAATAAAAAAAATAAAAACCTGTGTAATAGGTTGCGGACTTATCGACTTTTTAGTTAAATGCTGTAAGAGCTCAGTTAGTAGAGCGGTGGAGTGTAGTGATATATAATTTCAGCAATCAATAGGTCGCTGGTTCAAATCCGGGCCGGAGTTTTTTTTAGAAAAGTATTAAGCAATTAAACTTTCATGGCATTCCGGTATATGAGAATCAATTAAACCAAAAATTAAAAAATAAATAATAGTTTTAAAAAACTGAAACAACACGCTTTTTTAGATAATCAAACTAAAAAATAAAAATTAAATAATAGTTTAAAAAACTAAAACAATACGCTTAATTAGAAAAACGAACAAAATAATAAAACATAATTTTAATTTCCAACACGCTTGGGGAAAAAATTAAAGTGGTCAACAAAAAAATCATCTCTAACAAACCTAGAATAAAACTAGAGTTATCTACAAAAAAATTAATTTTACCATCAAAAGCGTTGGGTGCTATGGTTTTTACGTTTTTTCTTAGAGACTTTACTTTTACCAATATCTGTTTATTATCAAATATAAGTATTATTTGATATAGAGCACCCCACGCTTTTGATATTAAAATTATTTTTTTTTGTAGATAACTCTAGTTTTATTCTAGATGTGTTGGAGATTATTTTTTTGTTGACCACTTTCATTTCATCCCAAGCGTTTTGGAAAATATAATTATTTTTCATTTTTTAGTTCCGTTTTCTAATAAAGCGTGTTGTTTTAGTTAGTTTAAACTATTATTTATTTTTACCTTGTATACTACCGTCTTCCTCAACTATCTAAAATTTTCGTTGATTTCACTCTAGGCCTTTCGATACATGCTTCATCTTCTGGAGTTGTTGTAGTACTATTGAATTAACTGTATGTCTAATAGAGGGTTTTGCTTATTAGGCACATTTTCGTTGAGAATGTTTATATTCTTGGCCTTCATGATAATTTCGATTTCTTGTAAAATGTTAATTTTATGTCTGTTGTTTCTCTTTGTATAATTTACATTGTATTATGGATACTGTTGAAACTGTGGCCGCTTTCTGAAATGTGTTTAGCGAAATTTGATTTCATTGTTAAAGGAGAAGGCAAATCAAATTTCGCTGTTCACCAGGTTGAATCCAATCGAACATGTAAGGGCTAAGATGAAAATAGAGATGAACTCTAATTGGCCTGCAGATGCACGAAAAACGAAAGATGGCTTATGGACACAAATTCAGGACGCCTGGGATGCTCTAGCCGATCGCCCACGTGCCTGTAGGAATTTGATTGCATCAATGCCCCGCAGATTGAGGGCGGCAATAGATGCTGATGATTCATACACCCCATATTAATTTTGTTCTTGTTAAAGTTTTCATTTTAGAAGATATTATTTTCTTTCTTATTTTTAATTATTAGAAGGTTTACATTTATGTGCTTTGTGTGTGCATTAAAGCCATAAAACTCAAATATAAAATTAAATATGAAACTATATTAGAGGCGAAATGCTATACTAACATTCACTTTAAAAAAAGTAGAACGGGAATCGAACCCGTCAGGTTACGAACGCAGATGTTGTGTGTTAAACCTCTCGACCACGGAAACACACAAAGGCAAGCTCTCTCTTTTATGTTACTTGAGTGTGCACTACGTTAACTAGCAAACACCACAGTACAATTACTGAAAACGTGTTAATGTGAATAAGGCTTCTGCGAGTGCTCACGATGTTCCCCGATCGGTTGATAGAATCAAGAGATGACTCTTTTTTTTTGTCTATGGGATCGTTTCTCGTGCATCTGCAGGCCAATTAGAGTTCATCTCTATTTTCATCTTAGCCCATACATTTTCGATTGGATTTAACCTGGTGAACAGCTAAATTTGACTCGCCTTCTCCTTTAACAATGAAATCAAATTTCGCTAAACACATTTCAGAAAGGGGCCACAGTTTCAACAATATCCATAATACAATGTAAATTATACACAGAGAAAACAACAGACACAAAATTAACATTTTACAAGAAATCGAAATTATCAAGAAGGCCAAGAATACAAACATTCTCAACGAAAATGTGCCTAATAAGCAAAACCCTCTATTAGACATACAGTTAATTCAATACTACTACAACGACTCCAGACTCCAGAAGATGAAGCATGCATCGAAAGGCCTAGAGTGAAATCAACGAAAATTTTAGATAGATGAGGAAGACGGTAGTATACAAGGTAAAAATAAATAATAGTTTAAACTAACTAAAACAATACGCTTTATTAGAAAACGGAACTAAAAAATGAAAAATAATATTATTTTCCAAAACGCTTGGGATAAAATGAAAGTGGTCAACAAAAAAAAATCTCCAACGCATCTAGAATAAAACTAGAGTTATCTACAAAAAAAAGAATTTTAATATCAAAAGCGTGTGGTGCTCTATATCAATTAATACTTATATTTGATAATAAACAGATATTGGTAAAAGTAAAGTCTCTAAGAGAAAACGTAAAAGCCATAGCACCCAACGATTTTGATGGTATTTTTTTTTGTAGATACGAGTAACTCTAGTTTTATTCTAGATTTGTTAGAGATGATTTTTTTGTTGACCACTTTAATTTTTTTCCCCAAACGTGTTGGAAATTAAAATTATTTTATTTTATTTTTTAGTTGGGTTTTCTAATAAAGCCTGTTGTTTTAGTTTTTTAAAGTATTATTTTTTATTTTTTAGTTTCGTTTTCTAATAAAGCGTGTTGTTTTAGTTTTTTAAACTATTATTTATTTTTTTAGTTTTTAGTTTAACTGATTGTCATAAACCGGAATCCCATGAAAATTTAATTGCTTAATACTTTTCTAAAAAAAACCTCCGGACCGGATTTGAACCAGCGACCTAATTATTGCTGAAATTATATACCACTACACTCCACCGCTCTACTAACTGAGCTGTAACAACGATTGACTAAAAACTCGATAAGTCCGAAATCGATTTTGATTTTCCGATGATTCTGGCCAGGATTGTAGAAAAAAATGAAATTGTTGTATTTACAATTATACACAGTTTCAAGTCGATCCAAAGTTTATAAGTGGATGAAAATTGTGTTCACAGATTCCGTTACATAGATACAGGTACGTTACATATACAGATACATGTCAAGCTAATATAAAGCGTGTAAAAATATATAATTTAACATTGTTATAACCTCAACGGCATAAAAAAATTATGAACTTAAAAAGTATAGATTAATTAAAATGTCGAAATAAAATGTATTTAATTCATAGAACGTTTTAATACAAATATCACGAAAAAACTGCGTAATTGAAGACACGAACCTGCGATCTTCATTAACAAAACCAGTGACCGCGTGCTTTACCGCTGAGCTATCGAGACACATAGAAGAGTCTTCAGTTCATGCCACATAACACAGTAGCTCAGGGACTGCACAATTATGACTAGTTTCCTAGTTTGAACCCAGCGCTGTGTCGAGTATGACTTAGAAAAAATGTGCGTTCAAGAGATGGCTAATTTTTTTTGTCGAAGGGTGTACATATATATATATTTTATAAGTTACAAGTTCGTAGTAAAAAGTAAATAGCAGTTAGTGTTTAGGTTAGGTGTAGAAGTTAGTGTAAATATCCTAAGTCTAGTTTAGGTTTGTAAATATCTAATAAAGTGTAGGAGAAGTGATAATTGCCGTAAGAAGAAACGACCAAGCAAAATATTAACTAAAATGCAGTATGTATCGTTCCAAAGAAACAGAAACGTTGCAGAAGGCGTTAATTTAGTTAGACCTACTGAAACAAATCATGCACCCCAACCATCTTTATCTTCCTGTGCTCCATCAGTGTCTGCCAGTAATAGAAAATTATCATTATCTACTAATGTTGTACAGGAACAAGCAAATAATTGTGAATACACTTCATTTATGATGGTACATAGTAGTGTGTGGAAAGAAATTTTCAAAGGGTGTGTATGTGCAACTTGTGGACAGGCACAATTGTACATTGATATACAAAAATCAATGGGTTTTGCACACAGACTTATAACTAGGCGTGGTCATTGTGAAATAGTCTGCAATGAAATATACACAAGCCCTAGACTGCAAAGTGATACATCATCAAGACCACCATTTGAAGTGAACAGGAAATTGGTTAGTGGATTTTTGCAGATAGGTAGGGGGCTCTCAGCAATTGAACAATTCTCAATGTTAATGGAATGAGTTCTTCTTCCTATAGTGCTCATGTGAAATATTTGTCACTTGAAAACGTGAAAATCAAAGAAGAAGTATTGCGACAGTCACACACAGCAATACGACAAGCCCATATAGAACTGAATCCAGATTTCGCTAGCGAGGAGATTATAAACATAGCTGTCTCCTACGATGGAACACGGCACAAATGTGGACACATTTCTCACTATGGTATGGGTATTGTCATTGATGTGTTGACAGGTCTTGTCATTGATTTTCACATTCTTTGAAGATGCCTGTGACCAAAAGAAAAAAAATTCTTGGCGATAAAAGAAAAGAATATGAGGAGTGGCAACAGAGTCATTGCAGGTGGGGAATGTGAATGTAATTTCACAGGCTCTTCTAATTCAATGGCTGCTGCTGAAGTGCTATGGAAACGCTCAATGCATCTCTATAAATTTATGTATGTTTCAGACTTGTCCGATGGAGATAGTAAAACCTATAATCATCTCCTGAAGCTGGCAGTGTATGATCCAGACATTTCAATTTTGAAAGAATAATGTCTCAATCACATTTCCAAGGGATTGAAGACAGGTTTGAAGAGTGTTTTGACAGAGTGGACAATAAAAGGTGTGACATTAGGTGGTAAAAAGTCAGGAAATTTGAAAGAAGAGACAATGGTAAACCTGGCTAATTACTATCGTAGTGCCATAATAAAGAATACACCTAATGTGCAGCAGATGAAATCAGTTGTTTTTGCCATACTCTACCACTGCATGTCCACAGATGAAACACCTCAACACTTCAAGTGTCCCTTCAGTGAGGAATCATGGTGTTTCTATAATAGAGCCCTCGCTGCAGGAAAAGGACGACCGAAACATGACAGTAGCACCATGAAGACAGCACTATCTGCATATGTGTAAAATAATGTCTGTGTATCAAAGATTAGCTTCTGATGAGATTCTGAACCTCTGTACTGTGGGGAAGACTCAGAATCCAAATGAATCTTTGCACAGCGTTATTTGGGCTATATGGCCGAAAGAGGTATTCGTCTCAAAAAAAGAATTTGGAAATTTCTGTCACATCAGGGATTGCAGAATGGGATGTGAAACAACACAAAAACTGAAAGTTGCAGTCAGAGGTAGGCAATTAAGTGCCTCAGGACAAAACTTTAGTGCAAAGAGGGATATACGTCGAGTCACAAACAGTGAAGTTTCAGCTAAGCGAGTCTACAAAACAGCCCGGAGAAGACTAAAATTGACAAAAACTGCTGTTGAGGCCAAAACGAAAGCAGCAGAGGGTCACACATATGGTGCTGGGGAGTTTTAAGTCTACCTGAATGAGGTATTGTGCTCATATCCATTGTTAAATTTTAAATTTCATTTTTCTCAACTATATTTTTTCAGCATTTTTTAGTTTTCAAAATGCTCTGCGTACCACAATATTTTACTAATCTGCTTGACATTTTCAGGAGAGCTTCAGATATTACATAGTAAAAAACTGATGTGCAATCTTTCATACATATTGAATGGTTCATTTGTAATTAAATATAATTCATATGTCACCCTCATAAAATAGAGAAATTATGTAACTAACACTGAATTTTTTTTCTACTAAACTAGTTCAAATTAAAAGAAACCTGCACATCAGTTTATTTATATTACTCTATTAAGTTTATTTAAAAAAATAAGTCAGATATGGTAAACCGTTAGGTACAAGGGACATATTATTGACATATAAAAAAGCAGTAACATTTTTAATAAAACAAATTAATTTCTCAAAATTGTTTTGAGATAGCTTAACACAATTTGGTATATAGTATCACTATGATACGGTGGTGGTGTGGTTAAAATGTGAAGTTTATCTGATGAAATATATAGATTTTTACAAATTTCACAGATGCATTGCCTTAAAACTTATTTTTTAATATTACTTTCCTCTTACACATAGGAGCTTTCGTCATTGAATAAAGGCGAACATAACCTATCCATAACTATAAAAAACAATTAAAGGTATTTTTTGCACATAGGAGGTATTGTTGTGGCAGCGACGATATATAAAAGATGGGAGATGCATTGTATATTTTGTTGCTGTGTCTGATCTAATGATATCTTCATTAAAATAAATTTTCGTTAATGTTTAATCACGTGAGTAGACAAATGAATTTTGTGAATAAAATCGTTATATTTCTAAAAAAGAGGCGTATTAATTGAGAATTAATGTAAAATATACTTTAAATGTCTTGAATTGAATTAGTACAGGAAAAATCACAACGAGGTTTAATTTAATTTAACATTTAAATTTAAATTATTTATTGTCACCTCATATCCAGTTTTCTAATTAAACCGGTTTCGAAAGTAGACGATTTCATCTTCAGTAATTTCACGACCGATGTTATGTCGTCCAGGAGAACAGGTGGAATAAGAAGCAGTTATTCTGGACGACATAACATTGGTAGTGAAATTACTGAAAATGAACCGCCTATGTATTAAAACAGGTTGAATTAACAGACTGGATAAGAGGTGTAAATAATCTTCATTCAAATTTTATGTTAAATCTTGAATTTTATATATATCTTAATTTGATTCTTCTGATGATGAAATTTTAAGGCTAACTCATTATGGAAAGGAATTAACATGTTTGCTTTGTATTAAGTACACGCATTCCTAAAACAGCTGGGTTTAGGACTACCAAAAATAATATAGAAGCTCTTATACTACAACATGAATATAGGCCTATATGCAAAAGATCTTTCCGCTTGGATTTTATATTAGTTTAGTAATTATTTTACTTTGTTTTCCATTATTTTTATTGTGTTTTATATTATTTTGTTAATTATTTTATACTATTTTTTATAATTGTATTATATATATATATATATATATATATATATATATATATATATATTTGTTATATTATTTTATTATTTTAATTAATTTATATTATTTTGTTAATTATTTTTGCAGCTACTTCATCAACCCGACAATAATCAACGCCTATTACATTAAATATAATAACATTGTTAGTAAGTATACTTAATTATTTACATTTGTTATTTATAGACATGTTTTATTATAACTAATCATATGCTCAACTCTGGAAACGCATGTTATTATGAAATTACAGGAACTGTTGTTGTAGCATCTCCTCTGAAAACATGTTACAATAAAAATGTTCATAAAACCGAATTATTCCAGATATATTACATGAATACGAAAAATAATATCTTACTTTTAAGGGAGGAGAAAAGTTAATAGTATCTGAGAATAAATTTCTAAGAAATATTTTTAGATCAAAGATAGACGAACAGACAGGTGAATGAAGAAAACTGTATAACAGTGAACACCACATGATCTTTATGAAAACCAGATGTAATAAATGTTTTCTAGTATCGTGGACAGCGATTGGCAGGACATATTACACGGATACGGATTGAAAGAGGGGCAAAGAAACATCTTGTAGGAAACTAGAGGAAAGGCAACCAGTTGATCGGAAACGAATAAGATGAGAAAACAATAATAATCATTACTATCTAATCTAAAATATAAAAATTTTGTTTCTTTGCTTGTTTGTTTGTATTTTATGCGCTGCCATACCGTTCATCGGTTTGTGATGGGACTTTTCAAAATGTTCAGGAGATTCCCGGGATGAACATAGGTTATAAGAGAGTTTTGATACTCAACTTCTACACCTTTAAAAACTACATTTTGTAGTGAAAAACGTACAAAAAGTAACTTTTTGGACGCTTAAATGACATGACCTGACCTGACTTACACTATACTGACCTATACTGATCGAACCTTACCTAACATGACTTATACTGACCGGATCTGACCGAACCTGAACCGACCCTAACGTAACCTAACACAACCTAAGGTAACCTAACAGAACCCAACCTAACCTACTCGAACCTAACCAACCCAAAAATAATCGAACATAACTGAACCTGAACCAAACCTGAACCTAACTTCAACCTAATCAGTACCTAATTTGAATCTAACTTGAACCTAGCCTGAACCATTATTCAAACCTAAACCTAACCTGTATCTAGACTGAACATAATCTGACTCTAATCTGAACCTAGTCTGAACCTAACCTGAACCTAACTTGAACCTAACCTGAACATAACCTAAACATAACCTGAACATAACATGAACTTAACCTCAACCTAAATTAAATCTAATCTTTACCTAACCGAACCCAAACTGAACCTGAAACGAATCTAAACTGAACCTAAACCAAATCTACACTCAGACTACACTGAAAGTACACCAAACCTACACTGACCTAAACTGAACAGAACACGAATTTAACGCGAAAAAAACCCGAAGCTAAACCGAACCTGAACCTAACCCGACCAAGCATACTCCAACCATGCCTAACCTAACCTAAATTAACCTGAATCCAAAACCCGACTCCAAAACAAAAAATCAAAACCCGATATCAAAACTAAAAGAAAAACTGAAAACCAAACTGAATTTAAATTGAACTCAAACCCAAACTGAACCTGAACCCGAACTCAAACTAAAACCCGAATCCGAACCGAAACCCGGACCTAACCATGAAACAAACCTGAGCTAAACCTAACCCGGACCTAACCCTAACCTAACCGAACCAAACCGAACCATACCGAAGCGAACAGAACCGAACCTAACTAAACCTAACCTAACCGAACCCAACTTAATCTAACCGAACCGACCTGACTAACCTGTCCGATACCTGACCTAATCGATATCTAACCTAACCCAGAAACATAATAAAAAAATCCAAACAATCCGACCTAACTCCCCTAAACCGATGAAATTATCTCTATAAAGATCTAATTACCAGTAGCTAATCAAAAAGCCTCTATCATCATCATCATCATCATCATCATCCTGCCAGGTATTAGTCCTAGAACAACTGTTACGGCCTGAGAAAGCGGTTTTCGTGCCATAATTTCATAGGTCGACCAAGTGACCGTTTCCCTTTTGGACAGTAGTTCATTATTGCGTTGGGGATCCTGGATCTAGCCATTCTTGAGACATGTTCCTTCCAATTTTAACTGATATCTATAGATGTAGTCCAGTATTGGTGACACATTAAATTCTTGAAGGATTTCTACATTTTTCTTTCGATCTCATTTGGTGTAGCCAATTGTTCGAAGGAGTAGTGAAGTGTTTCACATAATCTCTCCTACTCAATTCTCAACCTCACCTTCTCGTGGTGCAATCTGTTTTGACAAACGAGGCTCTGGGGACCGAGTCATGGCGGTATAACCATTCCAACTAATACTGAGTAAATGCAGTATTGAAGCAGGTCCAGATGCTTAAAGGTGACATCCCCATCGCTGGATTTACCACCTCCTTGCTAGCAACTAGTTGGTGAGACATTGAATTGCTTTTAAGCCTGATAAAAGGAAAAAGCGTCTATAAATTCCAAAACTACCAGTAAATCGATTAAACTACCTCTAAAACGAGCAGCTACCCTAAATCGATCATGCTATCTCTAAAACGGTAAAATTACCCTTAAACCGATGAATCTACCTCTAAAATGATCGAATTACCCGTATACACAGGTAAAGTGACCTATACCCGATCAAACAACCGCTAAACTGATAATCTTATATATATAAATTTATGTTTGTTTGTATGTTTGTTTGTTTGTTCGTACTTTATGCGCGGCCATACCATTGATCCAATTGTGATGGGGTTTCTTACAAAATGTTCTGGAGATATCCTGAATGAACATGAGCTATAAGGGAGTAGTGATACTGCAACTCCTACACCATTAAAAATCGCCCCTTTGTAGTGGAAAACATGATAAAATCAGCTCTTTGGACTCTTAAATGGCTTTACGCTGCCTAAACCATAAGAAATACACAACATTAATGTACACAGAATTGAATATCTCAAAAAGCTCTACAGAAAAGTCCGCGACAGCATACGTTTATCTCTTACGGATAACTCACAATAACAATTTTTGTCTTTCATTGATACCAAGAGAATAATACCCATTCGGGTGAACCTTTCATCTATATTATTGATACCAAGAGTCCCGCGCCGTAGCCGAGTGTATAAGGCAATAAGTCTTGGCGCAGAACTATGGGGCTTACGCTGGTTCGAGTCTCCATGGGGGAAGAAATTTTTCTCATGGAATTTCGGCCAGTATGGGACCGGTGCACAGTGGACTAAAAATGAAATCTAGCTGGAATAATACTATTTTCACTCACCCTCATCAATTTATCTTTTTTTTTCATTCTAATATAATTCACTCTAATATAATATCTGACGGTTCTTAACTTATCTGCAAAGGAGGGCACAATTCTAATGTTTATGAAGACAATATAAACATCGGAAGTTCCCGATGGTTAAGAACTCATCTGTTCTATATCTCAGTTGTATTATTAGCGATGTGTGTTCAAGTTCAGTGAACTATTCTTCTTATTCTATATGGATACTTCACTTCAAGGTTTGACATTTTATTGATATATTGAATGTTTTTCTATATAACCAGATATTATGTTAAATACATGTGGAATCATACCTTCCATGCACTAAAAATTACACAATCATCTTATTTTAAATTGAGCTACAAAGAAAATGGTTCTGAACAGTAGTAGAAATTTTAGTTATAATATAGAGTAATTTATGGACTTTAATTCCTGCACAATAACGTGTGTGCAAATTATTTCATTCTTTTCAATTAGCTTTCACATTATAGGAGGTAACCAGCAACTGAGGCCTACCGTTGTGCGCAGAGAATAATTGTTTGATGTAATATGGAAAGAAAATGTTACATAGAGGAAATACGTTATCATTTAATAAAGAAATTGGGGGTAGGGGGATGTTAGCAGAATGTTTTAAATGATATTAAAAATCAATATTTTTTTAAAAGTGATTTTCTCAAACATACAAAGTTGTGCGCGAAAAAAAAAATTCTAATGAAATATTCTGATTAGCTATGAATGGATGTTAACTTTCCCGTTATGAAGAATTAATTTAGAACAATGACAGTCGTTGGAAAATTCTGTTCCATCTGCTTATGGAATCGGAAGACCCAATATTAACTTTCGAAGAGGCTGGGATAGAAGAAATATTCACTTAAGGAGGAATTCTCTCGACTCGCGATGAACTTGCTCTTGCAACAGAAATATCACTTTGGTCATATGGTAAACGGGATACTGCGGATGTTTTAAAGACATTACTAAAAAAAAAACACAAAAAATAGCTTCAAAATAATAATAAACATTACAAATCACCCTGCTCAACTCCCCTAACATCTTTGTCGAACGAAGCAGTGTCTTTTTTGACAATAAAATATCAATATGTCGATATATTAACATGAGACTAGGTGTCAAGAAGAGAGGTTGTGATATTTTATCCACCCTATAATGCTTCTGGGGAAGCAAATTTGTTATGCTACCTTTCCCAAGACAGACATTTTAGCAGAAGAAGTAAGACTTTTTTTTTGTTTTATTGCAGCTCCTTCGAAAAAGATATTTTAGGTCTTACAATTCCATAAGCAGATGGAACAGGGTTTTCCAACGACTATTAGTGTTCTAAATTCTTAATAACGGGAAAGTTTACGTTTACTTTTAGCCAATCAGAATATTTCAGTAAAAATCTAACTTTCTTTCTCTCGCACAATTTCCTATGTTTTAGAAAATCACTTTTAAAAACATATTTTTAAATTGTTTTTAAAACATTCTCCGAACATCCCCATAACTGTAATTTATTAATAGAGGATCACTTATTGCCTCTATCGATCACTTTTCTTCATATATTAAATCAAACAATTCTCTGCGTGCGAAGATAGGCCTCAGCTGCCGGCCGCCTCCTCTAATAAAAAAAGCTAATTACGAAACACGCAATAATTTGCACACATGTTATTGTGCGGGAATTTAAATCCATAAATCACTCTATATTCTAACTAAAATTTGTACTACTGTTCGGAACTGATTTTTTTTTGTAGTTCTATTTAAAGTAAAACGATTGTGTAAATTTTTTAGTGTCTCTCGAAGGTGTGATTCCATGTGTATTTAACACAATATCTGGTTGTATAGAAACATGTTAAATATATCAATGAAAATTACAAACCTTGAGGTAAAGTATCCATATTGAATAAGAAGAATAACTCACTGAACTTTAATGCAAAACATATTTATTTCTACAGCTCGGTACACAACTTGGATGCGGACCAGATGAGTTCTTAACTATCGGCAACTTCCGATGTTTATATTGTCTACATACATTTTACAATTCCACCATCCATTGCAGATAAGTGAAGAAGAGTCATCTGGCAATAATTTTAGAGTGAAGAAAGATGAATTGGCGCGAGTTAGTAAAATACTTTTTTCCAGCTAGATTTGGTATCTGGCCCACTGTGCGGTGCCCATCCAGCATCGTGAGGCATTTGGGTAGCTACAATAAGTAGCAACTCCAGGTTGAGAATACCAGTTATAACGGTTGGAGGATCCGACATGCTGACCACATGTCACCCTACACCGGCTAGATGATCGTCTACCTCTGTGATTAACACATGTGGATGTGAGGCCAACAGCCGGCTGGTCAGCCAAATGCCTTTTAGGCCTGTCGCGCTTTGGGTTTTTTTTATACCAAGAAGATCGGGGTAAGTGAATTCCCGGGCAAGCGTGCTCTGCCATACCGTTCATTCGATTGAGATATAGCTTTTTGAAAAATGTTCAAGAGTTTCCGGGAATGAACATAGGCTATAAGAGAGGTGTAATACTCAACCACCTCACCCCTAAAAATCACCCTTTGTAGTGAAAAACGTGAAATAAAGTATCTATTTTGACGCATAAATGGCTTACGCTGCCTAAACCATAACAAATACAAAATGGATGTACACAAATTGAACATCTAAAAAAACTCTACAGAAAAGTAGAGTGTAACAGCGCACGGCTGGTGGTGAAAGCACGTTAACATTTATTTAGTGATATCAGCGCACGCCGGGTATTAGCTAGTTATTTATAATAATTGTTCTTTACTTATTTAACTAAACATAAAAAAACATTTAATTGATTTAGATGTAGCAGCGCACGTCAGGTATTGGCTGGTAGGAGATAAATTTTACATAGAATGATTAAAAAGCATTAGAAGAGGAAATGGATGCAGGGAGATCTTATGTCTGCCCCAGTCATGAACTTCCGCGTTCGAAAGTGCCAGTGAGTTATTTAGACGCATTTAACATCCAAGGTCATATAGCGCCTATTTACTTAATTATTTATACTTTTATTTATGCCCACCGCTCTGGTCTCGGAGTAGCATTGCTGACTCGTATGCAGCGGGTCCGGGTTTGATCCTCGGTCGGGAAATGTTTCCTGGTTGAAGTTTTTTCTCGGTGTTTATTTTTTCACTCGTAAGACTAATATAATAAGCTCAGGAGAAATTAAGATCTTAAGAACTATTCAGGGAAAAACATTATTTGATAAAATGAACAACACGCAAATTAGAGAGAAATGTCATATTCAAGACATAACCAAATTTATTATAGATAGACGAAAGAATGGATTACAGCTAAAGAAGATAGACCAATGGACGGGAGAAGAACAAGAGGAAGACCAGCCAAGAGGTGGATATACAGTGAATGCACATCCAATACATCTTCCTCCGAGGAGTGATTTTTGGAAATAAACGGGATGAAAATCCTAGAAATTATGATTAAGAAGAAGACAAATGTCAGGAAACCTTAAAGCGCAAAAAGTCTCCGAACATCAACTGGCCAACAAAATCACTATTACCACATTCAGTATGTTGTATAAATGTGCGTGTGAATGGTATGTTTCGTCTTAAGGTTGTGTTGTCTTGGAGGAGGCCCTGACATTGAGCTGATCATTCATTCGTGGAGACCCTTTATGTCCTTGTGTGGTAAAAGTATATTTATAATCCATAGTTGAAATCCGTCTCCCGACAGGTCGTGCCACTATAAGGCCAGTACGGCGTGACCGCGTAAAAGTACCTATAAGTTGAGATGTTAAAATGCGTTAATTGAATTACATACTTTTTATTTACACTTAATTATTAATAACGTAAATGGTGAAAGTAATGAAGTTGATTCTTGTATGAAATTCCAACCTACAATTTATTTGATAATGAGAAAACTAGTTAAAAATCTTAGTCAGATAAATCTAGTTCAGAATTTGAACCCAGAACATACGAGCCTCAAAAGCTTATCGCTTTAGCCAAACCTCAAAGATATTCGGTCAATTTAATTATATATTCACTGACGTTTGAGTGTAGATTTGGCCGCCCGTTTTAGCACTTCTGTGATGAAGGTAATTATTTAAACTTATTTGCAACTAGATAAGTATCGTAGACTGCGATGGGCAGGTAATATAGCACGAATGAGAGGCATGGAAGCTTCTTGTAGGAAACCCAGAACGAAAACACCATTTTGGTAGACCAAGAATGAAGTGGGAGAATAATATTAACCGTCATTTGAGGGAAGGCGATTACAAGAGGATGATTGGAAAATATTAGCTGAGGATAGGGATGTATGGAGAGTTATATCCGTGCGGCTGGGTTCGATAGTGTCAGCCTATAAATGTGAGACACATAGTAGAAACTCAGATAATACTTGGATGCAGGAAGGTCAGTTACATTTTTCGCAGAAGCCTCTTTTTTTATTTTTGAGGTTATTTTACGGGACAAACTTTTTCTCAAGTGGAATGCCCCTTCCGGAGGTCTTGTTTCTTGGATGTTCCATCCTAATAGTTACCCCGATTGATTTGATTTCAACATAGGACCCTCGGGACTAGCGGCAAGGAACATAGTCACCAGACCACTGGTATCGACAATTTTATGACTTTACAAAATATAAATGTAAAACTTTATACATGTTAAAGTAGACGTATTGTCCAACAGATTATGTGCGAAAATTTCGAAGAAAGTAATTGCGATATTTACAAGTTTTTTTTTTAACTTTTCGCTTGGTTTCAGAATGGAACTGTCAACATTTGCATGCTGAAACTTATCATGGAATTTCTCCCAGAGGAACGTTGTGATATACCAAGGCCGTGTCAAAAAATCTGTCGTTTTTAACTGCAAAGTACAGAAATCAAAACCAGAAACCAACAATGGCAACCTGATATTTGTAGCAGATGGAATCTCAGCTTGACTTTGCTCGGAGTGGAGTGAGGCGGGTGCAGCGCTGAAGGCAGTTTCATTGAGTGACGAGTTCCACTATTTCTTTGTGGTTTGAAAGAGAGATTTGACACTGGACTTTAATGTCTTGCAGTCAAGAACGGCGGCTAAATTTTTTGAACACGGTCTTAGTACATCACAACACTTCTCTGGGAGAAATTTCCAGGTAGTTTACGGCATGCACTGGGTGATAGTTCTCTTGTCAGTACAATTTAGAGAACTTGTATAAGTATTATGCGTAACGTCAAACTGCCGCTTTAAACGTATATTATCTTACTTTCAGCTTTCCTTACCGGATATCTACAGTTCCCGTTCTACGATCTAGGCCATGAGTACGTATTATTGTTTACAATATTGTCTAGTTACTTAATGGTAATAATTCACTGTGTTAATGTTATCACTTTATTCTCTTTTAGTGCATTGAATTACGGAAGTACAGCCTTTTCAGTAGGTCATGAATTACACCATGCATTCGATACACAAGGTAAGCTTTTTCTATGTTTACTAATAATTATACATATATATATATATATATATATATATATATATATATATATATATATCTCCAGGCTTCAGAAGGGTTGTAACGTTCCAAGTTACAATACAATATCTTATTCCGTTTGACATGCCATGGCCTGTGTCCAACAACCGTCCTGCTTTCATTCATAGATATTTCTGAGCTATTATTTATTTTACGATGCCAGGAAGCTGACCTTACGCTCAATCCCCAATACGTTGGAAGACCTCGGGTTTCTGTCAGGGTTTGATCCCTCAGTTAGTGAGTCTCGATTACAGCGTCGAGAACTCGCTTTCTACCCTCCCATGCTTACTCAGGAGCCACAACGAGGGTGTGCATGGACAGGATTTGGCTGGAATTATGAGCTTTTCTCAGGTTTTTCCTGATACAGACTCACTAACAGAATATGCATCCCTGAAACAGCATCTGTCCCTTTGATCCCCATTTTATTAAGAAAAGTTATTTCCTCTTTAATTATGGAGGTCCTAAAATTAGAACAGGCTAGGAAGGTACTAGTTTTCTCATTAAACAAACAATTTAAGATGAAAGATAACGTTATAAATTATATAAAAATGATGAAGGTAAAAAATTGGAACAGATGTGTACAGAATAAAAAAGTGTAGAAAGAACTCGTTGAGAAGACCAAAGCATTCTCCAATTGAATCTTAGCGTTTTATTAAGAAGAAGATTTTTTTTTTCATATTTTGTTTCATTTTTGCACTCTATATATATAAAGATTTATTAAACACACTGTATACATTATAATACAATTACTGGAAAATTATTATCGTCTGCATAGAGTTTTAGAGACTTTCTTCTTTCTGTACAGTCAATAAGGTGGTATTGTTGATGTTTTTAGTCACATAGCTTACAGAGGCACTTGTTCGATGCGAGGTGGAAACCTTTTTTGGTACATACTCTGTAGTTGAATCCATGTGTGGCGGTCCTCGTGAACACGTGTCTTAAGGAGAAGTTCGGTTCCTTCTATTCTACGGTGTTCATGGCTGGGGTCAGGAAGAATCCGCGGTCTATATCCTCTGCTTTTCTTCTCTCTCTCTCTCTCTCTCTCTCTCTCTCTCTCTCTCTTATGTGTGCTTCGTAGGCCGGGGTGTGTGGCAGGTTATATTTTAAGGCTATTTCTCTGACGAAGAAGTCAGTCTTCGTTAGATGGTATATGAGTCGGTAGCTCGTTGACCTTGAAACCCTAAGTACTCTCCGGAGGTAGGCAATTTCGACCATTTCCAGTCTTTTCAGATTTGCTATGGTTAACCGAGTCCAGAATGTGGTGATTGCATAGCACGCTATTGGTGATATTTTTAAGTGAAATAGTCTTATAGCTGTATCCATTGACAGCTTTTCGACATTTCGAATGTCAAACGTGGCCTTTATTGCAGAGTTGCATCTTTCCTGGATGTGCTTGGTGAATGATTTTCCTGTGACTTGAAACGTTAGACCGAGATACCTGTAGAATTGGCTAATTATAGTTGGGCATTTCCATACTTGAATTTGCCATCCATGTTTACGTTTCCTCCTCGTCTAAATTTCATAAACTTAGTTTTGTTTGTGTTAACTTGTAGTTCATTCCTGTGCGCCCAGTCGTGTAGTTTATCCCGACCAGTCTGAAGAGCTACTTTATTTCTGGATAGGATGACTATATAATCTGCATAGAGGAGGACCGTGGCTTCCGGTGATGCTACTTCTTGGACTACGTCGTGGGTTATCAAGTTGAAGACGAATGGCCTAAGAGGATCCCCTTGAAGCACACTGTTTGTTTGTATTATGTGGTCACATTGGCTAACTTTTTTGTTTATGGTTAGTAGGTTGAAAGCCAGTATAATTTCAATTAGTTTCAAGAATGGGTTCTGTTTTCCCAGTATTCTGGAGATTTTGGCCTGTAATGTGTTTCTATTTACGCTGTTGAACGCCTTGGAGAAGTATATGAAAGCCGCGTATACGTGCTACCTGCGGTGCTTATTGCTTCCCAGATGATGGATAACACTCTCTCGATGTCTTGTATCGTGGATTTTCCGTCGCAAATCCGTATTGTTCCTCAGGAAAGAATGTGCTGTAGTATAATCTTCGTCAGAATTTTAAAAGGCGCACATTCCAGTGCAATTCCGCGGTAAGCGTCGGCAGAGTCTTTTGGCCCTTTCCCTTTATACAGCATTAGAAGTTCGGACTCTCTCCAGCTCCCTGGAATGATGCTTAGGTCAATGCATTTGTTGATCATCTCCGTCCAGGTTTCGAGAGTTACTGGTACAGAGTCCATTAGGACTTCGTTTGTTAGGTTGTCGGGTCATGCAGCTTTTCTTCGTTTGCATCCTTGGAAGGCGTGCCAGAATTCCTCCGTTGATATTGGTGTCCATGCTTTTGCGCTGTTTCAGTTATTCGTTCTTCGGATATTTGGGTCTTTCGTAATATATTGGAAAAGTGTTCTTTCCATGTTTTCATTGGAATTTGCGAGTGTGACTTGCATCTTCATGGTTCTAGGATTTTGTGTGGGGACAACTCCGCTTCTGTTGTGGTTTCGAGTTCCTTCTTTTTCTCAAATTGTAACCTCTTTTCTCTTATTAGGTTTCTGTATCTTTTCCTCTCTTGTGTGTATTCTTTTAGTCTATCCTCTGTGTTAAGCTATCTCCATGAGTGTAGTTTCGTCAGTGCGGCTTTCCTTTGTTTGAAGCATTCTGTATCGAACCAAGGTTTGCTTTTCCTTCTCTAAAGTCTTTCTGTGGACGATAAAAGAGCAGTTTTGATGAGATCTAGCGCTTCGTCAATGCGTTGTTCCTCGATTAGTTTTTAGGCGTCCTCTTTTTATAATTTTCTCTGAAGAAGTTTTGTATTGATTCGGCGCACCGTCCAACGCCTTTCCGGGGTTTCCGCTTTTTGCTTATATGTTGCAATAGTTGTCTTTACTTGGACGTGTTTCCGAAGAGGTGTCCATATGTGTTCCACCTGTTTTATTGTCATCTCTTGCCCTCTTTAGAAGTTGAGGTCCATCATGCGGGATCCGTTGTATAAGATATATGTTGGTATTATGTCGTTATTGGCTAGATAGAAGCCTTCTTCCTCAAGTGTCTCGAATACTGCTGTGGCTTTGCTGTATCGCTTGTCTCTTCGGCAGTTGAAGTCGCCAGCAAGTATTATTGGGGAGTCAGGTTTCGCGCGATGTAGTGCCTGGAGGATAGTGTCTATTACAGCTTCTGCAGATGTGGAGGGTCTGATGTACATTCCGATAACTTGAAATTCTGGAACTCGGCGATCACTGTGTTTTCATCCGTATACTTATGGATCACTTCCCCTAAGGTTGGTCTGTAGAAACATGACACTCCACCTGAGGGTCAGCCGTTCTGTCCGGGTTGTGCTAATGCGTGGATTGCGTAGTAGTCCTCTAGTTGAACAGGCTCTAGGAGGAAGGTTTTTGTAAGTACCAGTAGATCTTGATCCAGTAGGAACAATTCTGGGTTTTTCATTATAGAGCGCAGACCTTCAACGTTCCAGAGGATACAGTTCAGGTCGTTATAATCGGATCCGAAAGTAGCGAAAAGTGACGCCTACTGGCCAGAAGTCTATTGAATATCTTGTCTTGATAATTGAAGGGAACTCCCACTTTAAACGCTCTATTGTTTCCTCTTGTGTTAAACATCACACAATCGGTTACTTTATCGATGCCTTTTTCTTTGATGTAATTGGTTATGTCATCTCCTGAAGTTTCACTGCTGAGCCTGCCAATGTAAATCCATATATTTTTCTCCGCTGCCTTTAATGTGCTAGCTAGCGCGGTGCCCTTCTGGATTACAGTTAGTCTTTTTGGATGGGCTTCGTTATTTTCATCCTTGCTACGATTACGTCTGACTACTTCTATCCAAGGTAGTTGGTTGCTTTTTCTCTTTCCTGCGTGGTCATTTCCTCTGATGCTGTATCAGCGTCGGGCTTAGAAATCGCCCGTAGTTCGGGTTCTACTGCCTGTGGGTTGATTGCCTGTTCTACCTGTTCTATGCTGCATAGTGGTGTGGTTTCTGGCTTTTCGGCTTTGGTTCCCTTTTTTATCATGTTTGTGATTTTAGTTGTGAATTCTTCCATCATGAGTTCTATTTGCAGGGATATTTTGTTCATTACCTTGACTTCTAACTCGCTATCCGAGAATAATTTATGCATTAGTTGGATGGGTGTCGTTTGATAGTTATCGTTTGTACCTGCTGAGCTGTATTGATCTGCCGGTGAGTCGTCGGAGATGTCGGTAGAGGCTTCGAACCGCTAGCGCCGGTAGTTCACTGAATGTGATCGACAGATTTCGCTAGTTGTCTGTCGTTTCGCCTCTCCGCGATGGTTGTGTCATTCTAACTTCGTTTTGAAGCTTTATATTTTCACTCGTGAGCTCTTCTATAATGGATTTCATTGTAGTATTCCTGCACTATACGATTTTATAAAAAGGTCAAAACATTGGAAAATTATAGTATAATATACTGTAATAGTTACAATACCGGGTTCAACTTTCGATAACTTACGATTACATAAATAAATAAAGCCTGATATGTCCCTTTAGGGCAAAGGCCTCCCTGTACAGGGGTTAAGCTCTATTTGAGAGTGTCACCCGGTGAGCTACTCCGTGGTGAGAAGTTGACTTGGATGTAGCACTTGGTTTGTATACACTGACTGTTCTGTGATTAGTTAATACACAGTTGGCTCTCCATCGTTCTCCAGCTTTTCCTGCATCTGGCGACTCTGGACCATTGCGCCCCTGCTCGTTCTTTGAAGATGTCAGCCCATCGTCGTCTTGGTCTTCCGCTCTGTCTCTTGCCTGTGTACGGGTCCCACATGGTTGTTTTTATTGTCCACCTGTCGTCATGTATTCTTGCGACGTGGCCTCCCCACTTCCATTTTTTCCTGATGGCTTGTTGTGCGGGATCAGTTGTTGAGGATATCGCTTGAAGTGTTGTATTCGAGATTCTGTCCTTTAGAGTTATGCCTAAGATTTTCCTCTCCATTTTCCTTTGGCATACTTGGAGTGTGTACTTCAGTTTGGCAGTAAGATTCCAAGTTTGGCAGCCATATAACAGTGTTGGAAGAACACAGGTTTGTAGTGTTTCCATTCTGAGTTTCCGGTTGAGTGACTTGTCCAGCAGTATAAATTTCAGTGACCAGAACGCCTTCCAGGCGAGAGCTATTCTTCTGCTTATTTCCTTCTCTACTTTCTGATGGAAGGAGAGTAGTTGTCCTAAGTATATGTACTCGCTTACATATTGAAGATCCATTCCATCGACTTTGATTGGGTTTTCCGGACCATTAGACATAATTTGTGTCTTGCTTTTGTTCATCGAAAGGCCTGCAATTTTGCTAGTTTCTGAGAGCTCTTGTAGCATTGATTGGAGTTGTTTAGGGGATCTGGCGAACAATACCACGTCGTCAGCGAATCTTAAGATGGATAACCTGCTCCCGTTTATATTTACTCCGTATTTCTTGCTCCAGTTTAGTTTTCGAAATATGTCTTCAAGCACGCATGTAAAAAGTTTAGGAGAAATTGGGTCGCCTTGTCGTACTCCTCTTTTGAGACTGAATGGTTGTCCCATAATTTCTGTCTTCACCTTGGCATAGCTTTGCCTGTAGATCTTATCAAGAACGCGGATGTACTTGTGTTCGATTCCTTGGGTGTGTAATGCCTGGAGGACACTAGAATGTTCTACTGAGTCGAATGCCTTGTTGTAGTCGACGAATGCTAGATATAATGTATGGTGGTATTCAACTGTCTTTTCTATTATTTGGTTAATTGCTTGGAGATGGTCTGTTGTACTAAAGCCTGAGCGGAATCCGGCTTGTTCTGTTGGCTGGTTTTCGTCCAGGACTTTTGTTAGTCTTCTTGTTAGCACTTTTGAAAATAGTTTGTATAGATTGGACATCAGGCTTATGGGTCGGTAATTATTCAGGTCATCTTTTGTGCCTTTCTTGTGGAGAAGAATGATTGTGTTTGATAACTTACGATTAAACCATGGCAAATTTATTAGTAATTTGCTATTGCCCGGCGTGCGCTGCTACGCCTAAATAAATTAAATATGCTTTTAAGTTTAGATGAGTAAGTTAAAAGAAAAATAATTATGAATGTATATAATAATTATTTTAAGATACCCCGTGTTGATTACTCTTATCTCGATCTTTTTGGCACGAATGAGCTGAAAGACAAATTTGCTTATTGTGAATTATCCGTAAAAGATACATCGCTGACTTTTTGTTCAGTGCTTTGAGATATTCAAATATTTGTCATGAATTTGGCGTTTTTGTAAAGGAATAGGCAGCGTAAGCCATTTAAGCGTCCGAAAAGCTACTTTTCTTATTGCACCGTTCGTTTTTTTTTATCTCCGGCCTTGTAATAATTACGGTAATATGTTATACACTGTTAATTGTCATAAGTAATGCCACTCGTGATTTCCAAATTATCGATAAATTCACGACTCATGAAGTGAGGAGTGAAATTATCTAGAGAATTTGGAAATCAAGAGTGGCATTTGTTAGGACTATTTAAAGAATAAAATTAAGCTGTTTACTCACAAATCATTGTTTAACTATAGTTATTTTAAAATGTTTATATATTTATTGTAAACGGCGATGTTTGAAAACAAATCAGAAATGTGAGGTTATGTTCATCCACTGTTGCTTGATCATATTATTTATTGCGAAATAAGATCGCAATATTGTAATAGTGCACCCAAGTGGAGAAATAATGAAACACATCAAACTATATATCATAATCAACATTACGGGTTAATGAATTATTTATTTGGTAAACAACTCAGTAAAATCAAGGAATCTTTACATTATTTGCTATATTCAATGTATTTGTTGGAGAAAAATAATGCTTTGACCTGTTTAGAACATTAAAAAGGAGGAGCTTTCTTTATCACAAAAGCAGGAGCTGATAAAGAGAAATCGATAAAGAGCGAGGTTATACTCGACTGTCGTTGGTTGTAAAACAAATTTCATTGAAACGTGCTTGGTCATTGACTAGCATTTGTGGCATGAGTTAAATAGTCATAAGTAATGCCACTCGTGATTTCGAATTTATCCAGAGAATTTGGAAATCTAGAGTTGCATTTGTTAGGACTATTTAAAGAATACATTTAAGCTGTTTACTCACAAATCGTTATTTCACTATAGTTATTTTAAAATATTTGTATATTATATGTAAACGGCGATGTTTGAAAACAAATGAGAAACGATTGGTACGCTTCATTTGCTTCTTTTGTTCATAACCAGATCATATTATTTATTGCCAAAGGAACGCAATATTGTAAGAATGCACTCTAGTGGAGGAAAAATGAAACGCATCCAACTGTATATTAATTCATTTCTGATGCCCTACGATGTAAGTATGACAATTATATTTATCTTGAATGTTATTACCTGGGAAGAAATATATTCAAGAAAGTGCAAACAGTGGTTTCTTTTTTTTTTTGGTGGTATAATCAATTGCTACAAATGTTTTTATATTAACTCCCGCATGCGCTGTGTGTTGACATTCATGCACCATATATACAATCTGGTAGCCGTATTTCTTAGAGAGTCAGTCACTACAAAATAATGCTATGACAATTCAGAATGTTAAAAAGGAGGTGCCTTCATTATTACTATAAACTTTAGTTGGTAAATTATAGGCGAAACACGACTGTGATTGGTTGTAAATAAAAAATGATTAAAATGTGATTGGTCATTGGTTCCCATTTGGGGCATGCGTTAAATAGTCCCAGAAACATTCTCTATGTGATGATGAATATTCCATTCAAATCGGTCAAGTAGTTTTTCAGTCCATAAAGGACACACAGACTCACACTCATATAGGCCTAAAGATTTCACAAATAAAGCACAAGCAAAATTTGACCAATAGAAATTATATTGACATAAATAATAAATGTATACCATTATTATTTATTTTCTTATAAGGCGAAGTGAAAATAAATTATTTCACTTAGGCCTAAATAGTGCAATTTTTTTGTAGTGACACAATTTACACACAACTGATAGAAACTACTTTCGTCTGATACATTATTACGAGTGTAAGAAATAATATAAATGGCTGCATTACTCGTTGATAACAGTTATTTAATGGTATTATTAATTTGTTGGCTTTAATTTGAACATATTACTTTTCTTCATGCTGACCAAGTCTCGCCCTTATAATGGCTGTCCACAACTGTGTTTAACACATGTGGATGTGAGGCCAGTAGTTCAATGTTAAGATGAGACACAACTAGGCCCTTCGCATCATGGACTATTTCTTTCACTTTTATTCCAACTTTATCATGAAATAGTTTCAATAATCCCAACATTCAGTATGAGTAGTTTCATTCACATAGTCAGGAGTGTCGTTCTGTTGGATACGTTATGTGCAATACATGTTATTATGTGTAGATAATTTACTTTGAAATTATATGAAATAAAATTATATAAATTGCAAGGATTAGAAGTTTTTTTTATGCATTTGTTTACTACACCTCTTCCGAGGTAAGTTCCAGTTGTAATGCAAACAAACGAGATGTATAGACTGCATTTTCATTGATCGAGATTTGTGTTTCCTTTAAGTGTGTAAGGAAATGTAGTTCGCCCTCTAACACTCGAAATAAAGGAATTGGAAATAATTAAAATGCGGTATTATATAGTACATCTCCATGTACGTTATATGACAGAATCTTAAAAATTAAAATTGCAATTATTTTAATAGATTAAATAAATAAGCATTGTTATGTATATACTTAGGCTTTCATGGCCGGAATTATTATGATAATCTTGAATAAGAGTTCCGGCCGTGGTCTTGAGGCTTAAAGTTCCCCGACAACCTCAAGACAACCCTTGAGGATGCGACGCCGTCTCTGGCGAAACGTCGGGGAACTTGAAGCCTCAAGACTACGGCCAACAGCCCGGAAATCTTATTCTTATGCTTGTGTAATTCTAAACACTTTGGTATTTCTATTGTTCTATAATGGTCGCTATCTGTAGAATTTCTTAAAAAGACTGGAAATAAATTATTTGAAAACTGGGGAGGAACAAATTCTTTCGAATGTTTTCAAACAGTTTAGTGAAATATATCCCGCATTAATCATTAAGGATGTGGTGGAAATAACAGAACAATTTGCAGGTGAATCAGAATGGAGCATAAATTCTGCTGGAAATGAAATATATATATATATATATATATATATATATATATACACATTGACATTACGAAAAATGTTAATGTCGTGTTAAGTAGGTTGATAACCTATATATTTTTGTCATAAATAAATTAATATGATATGGAAGTTACTAATCACTTGTACCATTTTACCCTGTATTCATTTTTATTTCCCGTTAGATTCGATATAGCCTAAAAAAATATTTTAATAGATGGCAGTTACGTACACAATTCAGTCATATGATGTGTAAAGGTAGCACCAGGAGTTTCCCCAATAGACGAGTCGGCGGAGTAATATCTTATGTAAGTTTGTTTACAATACAACTGGACAAATTATACATTTGGGAACTCATCCGTCAAACTTCATATTTAATCCTTGTATCGTAAACAACAATTGAATAAGATGATGTGTGTTTACAGGGTTGATGATTAAAGATGGAAAAGTGGGCGATTGGTGGAACATAACATTCCAGCAACAGTTTGATAATAGAAAGAAGTGTTTCACGAACAAATACAGTCAGTACGGCTGGGGAAACATTAAGGTAAGCAATTAACTAACTAACTCACTGGCACTATCGAACCCGTAGGTTCACGGCCGCGCGGACATAAACATATATCCCTATTTGAGCTAATGTGTTTCAATCCCTGTATAATCTACTTCCCTCAAATTATAGCTAATGTTATTCTCCCACCTCATTATTGATCTACAAACTGGGCGTTTCCCTACAAAAAGCTAACTGGGCGTTTCCCTACAAAAAGCTTCCATGCACGTTTTTCATTCCCCATTCGTGCCACATATCCTGCCCATTGCAGTCTACGTGACATAACTGTTCTTATTTTATCTGACTTCCTATAAACACAATGTAATTCACTGTTATGTAGTCTTCTTCATTCACCCGTCTGTTCATCTCTCTTTGGTCCAAAAATATTCTTAAGGACTTTATTCTCAAATACTCTTATCTCCTTTCCTCCCTTAAATAAGTGTCCATGTTTCGCATCCATATAATATAGCTGGTAGAATAATAGTTTTATATATTTTCAGTTTAACGTTTTTTGAAAGGAGTTGGGACTTCAAGAATCTCTGTAATGCACGCATTTCCATAATTAAACTTATGTTTAATTTCTTTATGCATCTCATCCCTATTTGTGATTATTGTTCCTAGGTAATTGAATTTGGCAACTTGCTCAAAATTTCTCTCATTTGTCATTAGATGTCCATATCCATTATATGCTGTATTTCTATGTGTAGCCAATATATTTGATTGTATTCATGTTTACTTCCAGTTCCAATTTCTTAGTGTTTCTCAATAGTGTGTGAATGTTGGCCTTTGGTATCTCCTCGCTATCGCCCAATAGTACTACATCATCAGCATAAACTAACAACTTAATAATACTATTGGGTTGTAGGCTTTCTTCATCCTCTAAAGATTTGATGGCATGCTGTAGTTAAAAATTAAATAGTAGGGGAGGTTGTGCATCTCCATGCTTCAACCCATTGTGGATTTCAAAAGTATCCGAAAACTGGTTGCCTACATGCACCCTGCTCTTTGTGCCATTCGTATAAGCCTAACTAACTTTTTAAGAATTCCGAACTCCAGCTGTATAACTTCTCCCTCATAATTGAATCGTATACGTTTTTAAGTCTACATGTAGTTGATGTACAGTACAATTATTATTATTATATTCCCATTTCTTTTCTGAAATCTGTCTTAAACTGAAAATCTGATCTGCTGTAGACCTGTTTCTTCTAAATACACATTGATAATCTTCTAGAATGTCAACAATATAAGGAGTAAGTCTGATAACTAATATTTTTGTTAGACGTGTGTACGAAGTTGAAAGTAATGAGATGCCCCTATAGTTGTTGCAATCAGTTTTATCTCCTTTCATATAAATTGGTACGAAAACCAATTATTTCCATTCATCTGAAGAGCTTCTTTATCCCTAATCATATTAACCAACTGGCGTATCTTGTCCAACAATTTTCCTCCACCTGATTTTATCAGTTCTGCTGGGATCTCATCTGAACCTGAAGCTTTATACAACTTCAATTTTTCTACCGCCATCTCTAATGCACTTGGTTCTGCGATTAGCATTTCAGCTTTCTGTAAATTATTCCCTCCAATATCCTGTTCTGTATGTGCACCCTTAGACAAAAAAAATGAGTCATCTCTTGATTCAATCAACCGATCGGGGAACTTCGTGAGCACTCGCAGAAGTCTTATTCACATTAACACGTTTTCAGTAATTGCACAGTGTTGTTTGCTAGTTAACGCAGTGCACACTCAAGTAACATAAAAGAGAGAGTTTGCCTTTGTGTGTTTCCGTGGTCGAGAGGTTTAACACACAACATCTGCGTTCGTAACCTCAAGGGTTCGATTCCCGTTCTACTTTTTTTTTAACTGAATGTTAGGATAGCATTTCGCCTGTAATACAGTTTCATATTTAATTGTATATTTGAGTTTTATGGCTTTAATGCGCACACAAAACACATAAATGAAAACCTTCTAATAATTAAATGAAGAAAGAAAATAATATCTTCTAAAATGAAAACTTTAACAAAATTAATATCGGGTGTATGAACCCTCAGCCTATATTACCGCCCTCAATCTGCGGGGCATTGATGCAATCAAATTTCTACAGTCACGTGGACTTTCGGCTAAAGCATCCCAGACGTCCTGAATTTGTGCCCATAAGCCATCTTTCGTCTTTCGTGCATCTGCAGGACAATTAGAGTTCATTATAAACAAATGTGTAAGAAGCTGTTGCTTTTGCGCAGAATGTGTGCGCATCAGTCTATTAAAATCAATACATTGACATCACCTAGAACAAACCCTGAATGTGGTAAAATAATTGTTACAATAACGACATTAACATTGATTTAGTTCAATTGTCGAAATAAAATGTATTTAATTCATGAAACATTTTAATACAAATATCACGAAAAAACTACATAATTGAGGACGCGAACCTGCGACCTTCATTAACAGAAACAGATACTGCATGCTTTACCGCTGACTTAACAGGGCACGTAGGAGTATCTTGGCTCAGCTCATAAGGCAGTAGATTAGGGCCTGAAAAATTATGACTAATTTACTAGCGTGAACCCAGCGCTGTGTCGAGTAGGACTTACAAGAATTATGCGTTCAAGAGATGACACACGTTTCTGCTAAGGGTGTATATTTAATAGTTGATAAAAGGAACTTTTGCATGTATTTAATATACTCCTGAAATCGGCAATCATGTCCCCATTTTCATTCCTAATTATGTTTGTCCTAGCCCGAAAACCTTTCTTCTCTATTCTAATTCCCTGATATAATTCTCTAATGTTCCTATTTTTGGCATTCAATTCGAGATCATTAATCTTTTCTCTCAAGTATTCCCTCTTTTTACTCTGTAGGAACCTCATAGTTTCCCGTCTAATACTATCAAATTGCTCCAAATTTACTTAATTTCCACTTCTCATATGTTACAGATTACGACGTAAAGAAAGCCACCATGCGAATAAAAACCAAAGCAGAAGGAACTGACCGTATAAATATTACATTACTGAATAAAATAATCGACGCTATACTACCTATCATAACTCATTTTTTTTAACTCCTCACTACATACTTCTGCATATCCCTCATTGTGGAAACAAGCCCTCGTACGCTCACTGCCTAAAGATAAAATGCCCTTAACTCCGAACGACTTTCGACCCATTAGCATTTTACCCACCCTTTCAAAAGCTCTGGAACGATTAGTCCATAAACAACTGACTGACTACCTAAATGAACACAACCTTCTAGATCAATTTCAGTCAGGCTTCAGGACAGGACACAATACAAATACTGCTCTACTAAATATTTGCGAAGACATACGCGAAGCTGCTGATAATCGAAAACTTACCATTCTTACATTACTGGACTTTAGTAAAGCATTCGACACGGTAGACGTGGACTTATTGTTGCATAAACTTAAAAACCTCTTACTCTCCGATAGTGCTACACATTGGTTCAATTCCTACCTTCATGAGCGCTAGCAATCTGTTGTAGGAAATCATGCGTTATGTTCTTCTTGGTCCTTCTGTAAAGCTGGGGTTCCACAGGGTTCGGTGCTTGGACCTTTGCTTTTTTCAATCTACATAAGTGACATATCTAACTCCCTAAAGCATTGCAAACATAATTTATTTGCAGACGACATGCAAATCTACATCCATACAGACAAATATTCTCTAAATGACGATGTTGCCAAAATTAACGAGGATCTTGACTCACTAATGATTTGGACAGTTAAATATGGACTGCAATTAAATCCTAAAAAGTCACAATCAATCATTATGGGTCACTAGAGACTATTATCTACAATTAACCTAAACACAGTCTCGCATGTGTCACTAAATGGAGTTCAGATCCCTTATAGTGAGACAGTAAACATTCTAGGAGTATTTATTGACAACAATTTAAATTGAAATAAACAAATAAACCATACATGCAAAACAGTCTTCTCAATAATACATACATTAAATCGCGTAAGAAATTGTCTGCCATTCGCTCTTAGGAAAATGTTAGTAGAAACACTTGCAATGCCCCATTTTGATTATTGTGACATTCTTTTTACAGACTTAAATATTATTTATACTCAAAGACTTCAACGTGTTCATAATTCTTGCGCACGTTTTATTTGTGGTATTCGCAAATTTGACCATGTTACACCGTCCCTGGAACAATTATCGTGGCTTCGTCTAAGAGATCGTAGAACTGTCCCTTCCCTATCCCTTCTCTATAAAATCCTTCACACATTATCGCCTAATTATTTATCACGCCGCTTCATCAGACTATCCGATACACATAATCTTGACACTCGATCCCATCAGCACATTGTCCTTTATATCCCTCCTCATCACACTGTATATTATTCATTATCTTTTACGGTCTCACTTACCAAAACATGGAATTCCCTTCCGACATATGTCAGAGACTGTCAAACTATAACATCCTTCAAAAACAAATTAAAAAATTATTTAATAACAAACTAACTTATACACCTCACTGATAGTATTCTTTTAACAATTAATAAATTTAATTATCTATGAAAATAATATTAAGATTAACAAATATTTTCTTTTGTTTTGTTTTAAATATTGTACAAACGTAAAATTAGTTTTCTATATCTCATTATTTTTCTTTGTTTTATATATACATTAGATAGGGACAATTTAATATGTCTTGATTGTATACATTTTATTATTAGTTTTAGTCTTAATTTTAATTTACATTAACTAGTTGCATTATAGACATAACAATGAACTACATGGTCTTTATAGGAAGCCAGATATAATAAACACAGTTAAGTCCCGTAGACTGCGATGGGCAGGACATGTTGCGCGTATGGGGAATGAAAGACGTGCATGGAAACTTCTTGTAGGAAAGCCAGAAGGAAAACGCCCAGTTGGTAGACCAAGAATGAGGTGGGAGAACAACATTAACTATGATTTGAGGGAAGTAGATTATACAGGGAATGATTGGAAAGCATTAGCTCAGGATAGGGATGTATGGAGAGCTTATGTCCGTGCGGCCATGAACTTACGGGTTCGATAGTGCCAGTGAGTAAGTAAGTAAGTTGCATTATAGAACGTAATATAATAGATATCTTTTTGAACAAATTTTTATTTACTATTTAATATTAGAGTTCATTGTGATTGTTATATTCTGATGTAGGCCTAATGTATGTTTGCCCTGGTGAGTGGAAGAGAAGGCCACATGGCCTTAACTCCACCAGGCTAAATAAATAAATCTAATCTAATAAAAAAAATCTAATCTCATTTGGCTCGTGTACCATTTCATTTTTGCTAGCTTTCTTTTGTTTACTACGTCGGCACATTCCTCATCAAAGCATTTCTTGCTTTGCCTCTTTTTTTTAAATAACCAATGAATGTTTTCTATCCAAGAAATAAAACTCAATAGAAATTATTTTCACCAAAATAGTAAGTTCAAGTAATTATTTTGAATAATTAAGGGCTAACTCAGAATAAATAATTGCAAGTAACAACAATAATTTAGTTACCGTACAATTTCCACTTCCTTATATCAATTGGAAGAAATTATTTAATCTGTCTTAATTTATTATATTTAAAACTAGCTAATACACGATATGCGCTGCTACGCCTAAATAAATGGAATGTATAGTTATGTTTAATTGGATAAGCAAACAGAAAAATAATTATAAATTTATTTCGTAAATATTTTTGTATGCCGGTGCTGATTACCTGGCCTTGCCCGGTATTCAACTTACCCCGATCTTCTTGGCATCAATGAGCTGAAAGAAGAAAATGTTTATTATGAGTTATACGTCAAAGATAGAAATATGCCCTCCCGGACTTATTTGTAGAGTTTTTTTTGGCAGATATTCAATTCGCTGTTCATCAATTTCGTATTTTTTATTGTTTAGGCACCGTAAGCCATTTAAGCGTCCAAAAGCTACTATTTATTGCACCGAAGCTTTTTTTTATCTCCGGCCACATAGTACGTATGATACATATGTATATATGATATGTTATATATGTTAATTGTTGGAGAAAAAAAATCTCTAACCGATGGTGAAACCCCCATTCAAATCGCTTAGGTAGTTTTTGAGTTCATCAAGGACAGACAGACAGACAAACAGACAGATTGATACTAATTTTTAAATATGAAGATAAATGGTGAAATGTTCTACTATTCAAACATAACTGTGAGTTTATGGAACGCATAATATTTTGATAGTCCATGTGTTGTATACATTAATTCCTCTAATTTATTTTCATTTAATTTAATTCATATTTTGTATACGGTTTAACATCTAAAGCCATAATGGATCTACGAGCTATAGTTGTGTCCGGTAGGCTTTGTATTTCCAATGTTTTTATCACGCTCCTAAATGATGTTTTGTATTTCATATTTAGTATTATAAAACACTAGTGTTGTATTTTATATTAAATTTCATTATAATTACTCACATAGAGGGACAAAACACATCGTACAATAAAACCTGTAAAGTCGACATCCTTGTAAGTTGAGGACATGCCAAAATTGACCATATTTCTGTGAAATCATTATATCCATATTATTTTTATGTACGGTAATCTCTGTACCTTGGACGATGGGTAAATTTTAAAATCTGTTGCCATATTTTCTTAATCGTAGCTAGTTACGTTGGTCGTCCTGAACTACCCACCAATAAATGTGTTAAAACTCTTTGCTTTCCTTGAAGCTTCCTTTTGTTAAGAACATGAACAATAGAATTGAATTGAATTCCCCAACATAATAAAGTATCAAGTGTACTGTTGAAACAGTATTTATAATCGTTTAACAAAGGAATGTCCTTTATTCTGCTCGATTAGTTTCAGAAAACAGTTTTGCAGTGAAAAAACGTACATACAAAATTTATTCACGTAGACTTTCACGGCCGGAGTTGCTATGATGATCTTGAAGAAGATTTTCCGGCTGTAGGCCGTGGTCGTGAGGCTTGTAGTTCCCCGACGTTTCGCCAGAGACTGCGTCCGGCATCCTCAAGGGTTGTCTTGAGACTGGCAATTCCCGAGAGAGCAGTCTCTTTATGTTGAGTATGGTATCGACGCATCTTTCGATCGTCATGGCCCATGTCTTGAAGTGTTTGTCGCCGGTATGATGTCTCTGGTGGAGGCAAGGAGAATATTCTTCTCCTTCCTTGTGTGCTTTATGTTACCGTCGCCGTCTGGAGTACTCTGGTAGAAGTTGTACTTAAGCTTGTCTTCTTAAAATAGTCCTTGAAGTTCTCTTTTTAGAGGATTTATTGTCTTGGAGTTGTTAGGCTGTTTAATAAGGAGAGGGTGATTTCTAGAAGTTGTGGTTTTGTAACAGTTGGTTCAGGAGTGTTAGGATTTGTGGAAGTAGCTTCTCAGGATTTTCATTATTGCTATTAGTGGCTGGTGGTGGGGGAATGTTGGTGTTTACTGTAGGTATGGATGCTGTAGGGATTGATGGTCTTGTAGTTGCTGGTTTCCTTGAAGGTTGTTTAATTTTTTCTTGTTGAGTTGGATGTTGCCTGGATTTTAAGTATTTCTGGAATGCGGGGCATTGGCGGTAGCTGGCTGCATGCCCCTGGTTGCAATTAGTGCATTTCGGTGTCGTCAGGGTGCACTCAGATACTTTATGTTCTCCGGAGCATCTTACGCACCTTGCTGTCCTATAACAATGGGACGCAATGTGCCCGAAGCCCTGGCATTTAAAGCACTGTGTGCCTCCTGTTGGTTTCTTGTATGGTTCTAGGCGAATCTGGATGCCGAAAAGTTCTTTTAAGTCTTCTATTCTTGTTTTTAGGTCTGGTGTTTTCGTGAATGTGAGGATTTGGACTGGTAGTTCAATCGTTTTCCTTTCTCCCTGTTGTGTGACTTTTCGTTCTATGCTTCTTACTTCTATTACTGGCAGCTTTCGATGTACTAGTTCGTTGCAAATCTCTTCAACAGTGATCGAGACTGGTAGGCCTTTCATTGTAATCTTGATACACGGCTTTTGTGGTATGCCATGCGTGTAGAATTGAGTGTTGGATTCCTGGAGATGTTTGACGGCTTGATCATAGGCCCTCATTGTCTTGGTCCTAATGGTTAGTCTGTCTTGGCTGTATCGCATTGATACTTCTTCTTTTCTTCCTCCGGTGATGCATTCCAATTGGTATGGGGTGATTTCCTTGGTGTAGGCCACTATTGGAGGTGGCGGGTCTTCCGTGTCGGTGTTTAGCGTTTCGAAGATGTTCCTGGTTTCTATTGGTGTAGCGGTCCGGCGATACGTTTTCCTGGCGGTGTGGCGTGCCGGTGGTAGGGAATATCCCTCATCATCCATGTCGCTCGGTGTTCAGTAGAGTAGATCAATCAATGAATGCGAATCTACTGGCAATTCTGTCCGCTGTCTGTCTTATTTATACGTTCACCGCGATGTGTTCGTAAGTTGTATCTGCCTTCTAATTGGTCAGCGTTAGGGACTTCCATTGCTCCAATGAGATTGCTGTTTGATGGTCTAGTCAACTGTACGTTATATCTGTCTTCTGATTGGTCAGCGGTAGGGACATCCATTGTTCCACTGAGATTTCTGTTTGATAGTCTAGTCGATTGTGCTTGTAGAGGTTTACATTTTGCGTTTTTTAGAACCGGTATCCATACTTTGTTGACTTTTAATGATTCTTCTTTTCTGTTGAAACTGTTATTATGTTTGAATATTTCGAAGGCTTCTCGTTGTAGACGGGTAAAATAGTGTGTGCAGTTAGATAATATGTCTGTATTCTGATATTGCACCCTGTGGCCATCACGTAAAGAGTGTTCTGCTACTGCCGACTTATCCATTTGTTTAAGACGACTGTATCTTTCATGCTCCTTAAGTCTGGTTGCGATGGTGCGTTTAGTGGTGCCTATATACACTTTTCTACAACTGCATGGAATCCTGTATATGCCTGCTGTCTCATGAGGATGGAGTTGATCCTTTATAGGTCTGAGAAGGTTCTTGACTTTCTTGGTAGGCCTGTATACTGTCTTTATGTCTTCTTTCCTTAGTAGTTTTCCAATGCGGTCCGTTACATTCTTGATGAACGGTAAAAATGCCCTGGTTGAAGTTCTTTTCTCTGATTCCTTGCTGCTGTTGCTGTTGTATCGCCTGGGATGATTGGCTCGGTTGATTTCTTTCCTGGTGTATCCATTGGCTGTGAATACCGTCTGGAGGTGTTGAAGTTCCGTTTTTAATAAATCCGGATGACAAAGTTTTTTGGCTCGATCTCTCAATGATTTGATGATTCCAAATTTTTGCTTAGGGTGATGATTCGAGGTTTTATGAAGATACCTGTCCGTGTGGGTAGGTTTTCTGTAGATAGTGTGGTAAATGTTGCTGTCTTCTTTCCTTTTTGTTCAGGATGTCGAGGAATGCTATGTTGTTGTCTGTTTCTTTTTCTAGTCGGTTGGTTTTTTAAATAGGAGCGATGTATGCAAAAAGCGATATAGATTAATTCTCGATGAAATGTATAACTTTTCCTTTTTATGTGTTTAATATTGTTTTTACTGATATATTTTTATGTGTTTTTAAATATTTATTTCAGTGATTATATATGTCTACAGAATTTCTGGATAAATACCGTATAAATAATGATTATTTTCGTAAATCTGTTATCTCTATAAATTGGTCAATATTTATGGACCCATGAGTGCCCTAAATATGCAGGATTTACTGTAGCATATGTTTTTTGTCGGATTGATAATGTATCTGCAAAACGTTAACACCTGTTAATTGGTACCAAACTACGACATGACAGATGAACATTAATGTTAATTACCTGTGTCCCTTAGTTGATACGTCTCATGTTGATGCTTGCAAACGTCCGTTGAAAGATATATTCTGCCCCTTACTGTTATCAGTGTGATTTCCAAATTATCTAGAAAATTTGGAAATCAAGAGTGGCATTTGTTAGGATTATTTAACGAATACAATTAAGCTGTTACTCCCAAATCATAATTTAAATATTTAATTTAAAATATTTACATATTAATTTAAACGGCGATGTATGAAAACAAATGAGAAACGTTTGTTATGTTTCATTTGATCATCACTGCAACCAGATCATATCATTTATTGCCAAATAGGTTGGCAATTTTTAAGAATGCACCCTAGTAGTGGAAAAAAATTAAACACATCTAACTGTTTGTAACCAACATTATAGGATATTAATTAATTTCTGTTGTCCAATGATGTAAATGTGTCAGTTATATTTTTCTGGAACCTAGAGACCTGGGAAATAATACGTTTAAGAAAATGCAAACAGTGGTTTGTTTTTATTGTGGTATAATCAATTGCTACATTTTTGTATTATATTTCGCAGGCTGTATCTTGTTTCGTTCGTGCACTATATATATAATCTGGCAGCCACGTGCATTCTACGATTCTTACACGTTAATATATAAATTGCTACATTCAACGTATTTCTTAGAGAGTCAGTCACTGCAAAATAATTCTATGACCTGTTCAGATTATTAAAAAGGAAGAGCTTTCTTCAATATGATAAACTTAAATGATAAATACCGGGGTTAAACACTAGTGTGATTGGATGTAAAACAAAATTCATCGAAACCTGATTGGTCATTGACTCCCATTTGGGGCATGGGTTAAATAGTCTCAGAAAACTACATGAACATGTTATATAGGCATTCAAATAAAGAAACCTTATACGATAAATGTTATTAAATTGACTCTTATAAGCTACAAGTGGCTATATCCAATTGACATTGCGTTTTAATACATATTGCATAGATTACTAATATTAATTTTGAAATAAAAATTGATATCGCTTTCTAATAAGAAATCATTTACAAAGCATAAAGGTATGTCAATTACGTTATTTTCGTAAGTTTTAACCACTGATTTTATTGTGACAAAACCTAAAATATTATTTTATGTCATTGTACTAACTAATAAATTGTCTATATTCGATGTTTTAAAATGCAATTCAAAATTTGACATATGTCGTAGATTTGTCCCCCTTTCCAGATTATTATGTATTTTCTTAATTTACGTCAATTACCAAAATAACACTTGATTTTATATACTGTACTAAGCGTATAAAGCTGCATATTTCTTAACCCTTAAATTGGCAAAACTGTAATTTCTCGTAATAGTTACTTTAATGTGGCGGACCATATTGAAAACGAAATCGTGCTTAACTGTTATTGTTATGTATACTGTGTAATCCCGCATACATTTCAGTAATTTATTATCGTTAGCATTCTTATGTTTCATTAAAACTATTAAATAAATTAAAACAATTGATGTATCCTATAGGATATATTGCGAATTTAAGGGTTAAACATAACAGATTATACCATCTGTGGGTGCTTTTGTGAAATACAATATCTAATTCTTTTAGTAGTTAAAATATTAAATATTGGTATTAACTTTGTTAAAAACATTACATAAGTTACCACAGAATTCACATAGGGTACCTTTGAATAATCAAAAGACACATTTCTTTATTAAAGTAAAGAAATCCGACCTAACATGAAAAGAGATAAACGTAGCAGTAATTATGTTTTACGACTATTTTTTTAATTCAATGAACATCTAAATTCATTCAACTCTCACTCTCAAACCTAGTTATTTAAAACTGAATAAATCTTATGAGTTGGTTATTAATTTGATTTTAAATACATGCTTTTAATTATCACCTTGATATTAATTACTTCCTTCATGCAGGTGAATGGAAACAGGACAATAGATGAAGACTTGGCTGATCATGGAGGACTTCGTACTTCGTTACTAGCTTATCAGAATATTCTTAAACTGAAAGGATCTGAACTGAAATTACCTGGATTTGAAAATTATACCAGCGAACAATTATTCTTCCTGTCGTTTGCAAATGTGAGTAAAAAATTTATGTTTTAAAGACTTAACACAAAGCTCATGTGAGCTCGACTCCTACGCATTGCCCATGTGAAAAAGTTAATCTTAAAACAAAATATTAAATATTTTATGAGAAAATTAAATGGAAATTGCACCAATGTGACGATAGAATACCTAACGTGCCACGTTTTCACCTTATATTGTCTGGAGATAATCTCTAACTTAGGTCGAAAATGAATTAAAATTCCAAAATATAATCGTGTAATTATTTTCATTCCTGTAATGTCACACTTTCCGTTTCATTGAAATAAAGCATCCTCTTTCTGGTAAGAATTCACAACATAATGTATGTCTCTACATTAGTATAAGGTTTAATTAAAAAAACATTGAAATTTGAATTCTACACTAAATAAAATTAAGTCGCCTTACATAAAGCATTGACATAGAGATATGTACTGGCATGGGGACATATAGCGCTACTACCGCTATTTTACGTGTCTTCATTAACAAATTACTTTCCAATTACTTTTCCGTTCAGTATTCACTTCTGTTCAATTTTATCTTAGAAATAGCAAAAACAAAACTTACAACAAGTAAGTAATAAATAATGAAAATAAACACATTGTAATAAGTAAATTTAATGATAATATCAAAATATAACTGGAACATAACACATGCTCATGCAAAACAAAACGCTTCCTGTTTCACTAAGTGAAATATAGCGAGAAAGAATATTGCTTTTGTATTGTGTGGTATAAGGTATTAAGGTAAATATTTTTAATATCATTATTTTATATTTGTTACAGTCTTTCTGCATGGAGACCACAGAAGCAGACAAAATAACTCTTGTACAGGATGTTCATACGCCGTTAAATTTCAGACTTATCGGTACTGTTACCAATTCAGAGGAATTCTCAAGAATTTGGAATTGTAGGAATGGTACTAAAATGAACCCAAATGAACAAAGGTGTAGTTTGTGGTAGTAAAAATGCATTCATATTGCCGTATCTTAATTCAATTTAATGTGAAGCATGTTTACTCTGGTATAAAGTGTGGCATGTTTAAAGTAGTTGAAGATAGAGATTTAAAAACAGAATAATTAATATACAATTTGTTTTCAAATAAAAAACTTTCTTGTTTTTTAATATTCACTGCGTTACGGAAACAACTTGTTAATTTCACGAATCTTTGTCTTCCACTGATATTCATAACAATCATAATCAGATTCAGAAAGACAATTTCACAATTATCCTAATTAAAGCCAGTGACTGATTACGTGAAAAGCTGAAATGTTTTCAGTGTTGAAATACTTCAAAATTATCACCTGAAGCTAAAATTATTCCTTGATTGATTTTCACAAATGGTTTTGGTACTTATTTAATTTCTGCCATCACTCTTTAGAAAATATCATGGTGATAAGCTTGACCCACCCCTTTGACGCAACAGTGTTACGTCACATTGAGTATTAATCTCAAGGTTCTTATAGATATAGATTTTACTGAATTCATAACTCTACGTAACGAAATCTGAGAACTTTTTGTTTATCTCATTTATTTGGTGTTTATTGCTTAAGGGCACCCAGTACGTATGTGGGTTAAAACATAGATTTTTTTCTTTTTGCTTCGAAAAATCCAGAATGGCCCATTTTATCAATGTGTAATATTATTTTGTGGTTTTTGGACAATCAAACTCATACAAATTGATTTTTAAAAATGGCGTCTCTGCGTTCTGCTAAGGTACACATTTTTCTGTTTTTTTTTTTTTTGCATTTTACCGTAATTTCTATATTTTCATATTTTGGTACACTTTTATCTGAAGTTATAAAACATAGGAAAATAATTTTTGGCATGGATGTGAAGTTTAAGGACTCTATAATAATATGGTCAATTTATATTTGTGCTAATGTTAGTGTTTGAAATTTAAAAAAAAAGTATGCAAAATGTTTAACAAAAAAGTTTTAAATTTTTAAAAAATAAATCACAATCCATATCTGAACACAAGCAAACCTTATTATTGCCAAATTAACTATGGACAATAACATACTAAATTTTGGAAACAATTCGATAAGTAGTGTTTAAGAAAATTGTATCAAGACAATAATTTTAAGAAGTTGAATTTTGTATTTTCATTTTTTGTATTTTAAATTACTCATGAAGAATATGTCTAAAACATTAACCAGAGTGTCATTATGTTTAGGAAGGCTTGTTTAATTCGTGGTATCATTTTCATGCATATAACTTAAGAATAAGCTGAAAAATGGGTTTTGTATATGGCACAAACCGAATTGCAATAAAATTGGTGCCGGGTGCCCTTAATTTAGAGATTGACTTAGTGTTACGGCTGTTGAATTGCCTTTTACATAAATGTGTGTGGTATTACAACTAAGCAGGTAAACATTAATAACCACCCGTGCTTACCTGTCTTTTCGCTCTGATATAAATAAAAATTAAGTGGACTGTATAATGTACGAGAAATGATGATTGCCTTTATGTTTAACCTATAAAATGAAGTTATATTTGAATGAATACAGAAACATACACAGAAAACTTGTGATTAAAAAATGTATCCACGTGTACAATGTGCTTGAGAAAATAGTTAATGTTTAATAACTTCAGTTTCTTGGCTTACACTTTAAATAATTTACACGAACACTCTCATTAGACCATTACACATTCCAGATTAAATTGCACTGTATACAGTTTCTAGATGGCCCGTTATTGATGCAGAAATACTCGGAATCTGCTCAGCTGTGTCGTGGCGAGGTGGATCTGTATGGTGACCAACACCAAATCATAGATCAAATGAAATCCCTGCACTAAATGACGAAAGCACAGGTCACGGCACATGTGGCGCAGGCTAGTTGCACTGCCTTTTTAGTACACAAAGATAACTAGTACCGCTGCCTTCATCAAGCACAACCAGGGATTAGTTGGGATGCCACAGTGAGTGAGTTTTGCGTATGTGCCACAAGCGGCGCTAGTGTAGAAGTAGCCTAGTGACATCTAATACCATGTACTGGTACTATACGGAAGAAGAAGAAGAAGAAGAAGAACTATACTATTACAGCACCTCTGGTGTCAGAAATTATGAAACAGGTAGATGAAAAACAGCGCCATCTGTTAGCCAAATTTGAAATTACATTGTACAACAGCGCCCTCAAACGTCGAATTATGAAAATTACATGTAACCAGTCACTTTTTTTATTATATATATATATATATATATTTATACATATGCGTTTATATTACAAGGAAAATGGAATGGGAAATAATGGAGAATGAAATGTAAAGAAATGTGTTAAATTATATTTATTCATTTCAAATTAAGAAAATGCATTATGAGCTCTTCCACAAACATACATTTGGCTTACTCTACACTTCTCTCAAATATTTTATGCAATACAGTATACAATGTATATAAAAACATCTGTAGGCCTACAATAATAAATTAATAAACTTATTCTGATTGTTCTAAAATCAAATTGTTAACGACATGAGTTCTGTGCTACGTTCCAGTTGTAATGTAAACAAACTTGCGTAAAATATTACTTCACCGCCATTATCTATTGTGATAACCATGCTGCCACTTCACCTGCCATATGACTTAAAAGTGAACGGAACTGTCATCAATAGAAACATTGTTTTTAGGCATCATTGTATATTATAGGAAATAAGATAAAATTGTACCAATAATTAGGAACTTACATTTCTTCTTTATTTATTTATGACTAAAAATGATACATACCTTATCCGCTGTTAGAATGATCCTAACATAAATAAATGCCACAATTACTGTCATATTGAAGGGGAGCACATGTGTGAAGTATATAATTCATTTTTGAAAAATAAATTATACACTATAACTCAAATTGCATTTGCCACAAATTCATTACACTTATCGAAAGCATATTGCACACACTTCCTTTTTTTACTGGGAGTTACAACCTTACTACGTGTTTTTTTCTTTCCGAGCACTATTATACTTACACATGACACACCGGTAACCTCACATGTTAAATTCACTATAACTTTTCCTCGAAGTTCTAGATACTTTTCACTAAAGTTGTGAAATACATTTAATATAAGTTTTTTTTTACCACTAGTCGAAGGTTTGCCAGACTTTGTTTTACAATTTTAGATGGCAACAGAAGACTCAACACTTTCAGCCATGTTATTGACTAAAGCATGACTCAAATGCATCATCCATATGTACTGAACTATTTTAAGTTGTCATTATTGACTAGATATATTTTAGAATATTTTCTATGTTTTGAATATTATTATTGTCATTTAAGAAGAATAACAAGTATTTTCAGACGATGTATTTTTAATTTAATGGAGGTAACTACTTTTCCGTATACTTATTGCTTCTACATTGTATGTCGGTGTCAATAAACAATGAAAAGCGAGCAGGTCACATGGTTTTGTTTTGACGAGGATCACTTTAAGAGCAGATAGTATATTGGTATATGTACTTACCTAATCCGTTCTTTATGCTTTTACCATGATGTCAACTGATATCTTATTTAAAATTTCATTACGAGCAAAATATATGCCCTATGCTGACTCACCTGTAAATTCTGTTATCACAACCTCTAAGAACTAATGTAGCACAATTTTCACTGAACAGTTTGTAAATAATTAGCATAATTTGTTTTTCTCTGATTTTCATATGCTCTCCAATATTTTATTATTAGACAGCACTGGCCATTTAAAACAACTGAAATTCCTACATATTCTGCATGCGTAATAATATAACAGTGCTTATATGATTAATTAAAATTTTAATTACATATTTTAGAATTCTCCTATATAAATTACTCGTATATATACATGCGCTACATAATACTCTTATTTTCTCTGTTTCGAGTGTTGGAAACAGAACTACATTTTCTTACATGCTCTAAGGTAAAATATTTATTCGACCAATGAAAACATATTTTTTTACATTACAACTGGAACTTAATCGTAAGAGCAGCAATGTTAAAGCAATGGCATTTGTATGACCACGAAGGCAGTCTGATGTGTACATAAGCTAGATGGAATGTGATGTAAACTATGGCTTTATTTAACCTAACTTCTTTAACTGCCTTCCTGCACAATTTTTACAAATAGTAATTATATAAGTAATACCGTAGTTTATAATAGGAGGAATCAAGTTGGAAATATTAAATCAAAAATGTAAAATCATTACATTATAAGCAAATTTTGGATGTCACTTTATGTCCAACATGCATTTTTTTTTTTTACTTTTCAGTGACATGGATTTATTGAAATTCTTACCAGAAATTATGATTTTGTATTCAGTTGCGATATATTTGTAGAAATGTGAATGACAAGTTTTAACACTGATTTAAAATTGAGCTATTTTTTATAATAATAACAAGTACCTTTTTTATCTGTCTTCCTTAATGAAAATTGATTTTTATTCCAAAAACTTCATTAAATACTAAAATAATGAAGGCCTTTTAGAAGATGAAACATATTTTGAAAGGTCTTCATGATTTTATTTCTTGAATAAAAGTTAATACATAACCTCAATTGTGTTAACAACAAACATTAAATAAAAATTATTGAAAATTATGATCAGTGATTCTAGCTCATAATCAAATTCAAAGAAATTCTAACATTTAACAATTACTAAATGACATTTTAAAATACAGTAAAACTTGCTCAAAGAGGAATGTAATGTGACCAATTTATTTTTCACATTGGACAAAATTCCACATTATAAAAAAACTAAAACTTATTACTAATCTTAGATTGTAGAGTACCGTATATCTTTTTTATGTACCTTGGATTAATTGTAGTTGCGCTGCCGTTCAAAACTGAAGTATAGTATGTATTAGCGATTCTACGGTAATGCGCGAAAAAAGTCCCATTTCGTTAGTGTTAAAAGTGTCTCTTAGGCGCGTATCCTGAAATTCAAGTATGCAGCTTAGGTTTTTGCTCACTAACTACACTGTCGTCCACATTCTTTCATTTCCCACAACTTTCATTCTACACTACATTGTGTCATCTTTTTAAACTGTCCAGCCAACCTAATGATTCCTTGAAATGGTTATTCCCTTAGAGACTTAAAAAGAGCTAGAGCTTGACTGTGGAGCATCGGTCCGGAAATATTTTGATATTTATCTTCAATTACTTTCACTTTTTCGCTTAATGAAAATTATGTATACGTTTCAGCCACCTTTATTCCGTACATTCAGAATGCTACCCATGAAAATCGATCTCAGAACTAACCAATTTAAAATTTTACAGCGCAATTGTTATTTGCAAGACAGGTAGGCCTATCTTGTTTCGCATAACGGGTGTGCATTGAGGCCAAATCTATACAGGTAGAATCTATACAGTAAAAGCTCCTTATTCGCGGGAGATATGTGAGGTTTTAAACTATTTATATTAATTATTACTGTCATGTTTACACAAGGACTTATGGAACTTAGTATTTTTTTCCTGTTTTGCCACTTTTAAAAGGTATTTCAATTAAGATTGATATTCAGCTGTGAATTCTGCGATAGGCTATAATTAATCCTTATTTTGTCTTTGGATTTCTTGATTCATTAATATTGAAACAGCGTGATAAAGACGCAAACAACTCACCAACGCGTATAAACAATCAAGCATTTTATTTTTACTTTAAAGGGCAACACTATTTTTTTTCTCTTCGGTACTAATTAGTTTTCTTTCCTTTTACTCGACATTATAAACCGAGAACAAAGCACGAGAGACGCGTATTTTCATTCGAAACAAGTTGAAACAGTAATATACCGATCTTGGTTATGGAGGCATTTATCAAAGTACACATCGGCATGTGAAATACAACAGCTTTTAACAATGAACTTCAGGGTCAGTGACAATTAGGTTTGTTTTGTTTTGATATTTATTTGTCCATTTGGTTTCAATCACTATTTGTAAAAGCAGTCTTGGCACCTGCCTGCAGTATATAAAAAATGCTGGTAGTTAAATATATATACTGTATCTTTCCGCTTTATAATTTTTTTTCATGAATTGTGTAGACATGTTTGTTTCCGCGTTGGACAGATTCCATTTTATGCAAAATAAATACACGTAAAATTACTATTCTTTCGCCGGGACCAATACATTTCTTTACATTGGATAGATTTCCGCATTATTCACGTTCCGAATTAAACAAGTTTTACTGTAATAAGGAATTGAAATATAATTTACTCATTACACTAAATTACCATGTATACATGTAAAGACATTGTGGGAAATAAATACACAAGTCACATATTTTATCTATATAGAGTTGATATAATTAATTACATCATTTGTACACAAAAATTTGACTCTACGAACACTCAGAGACAGACAAACCTGATTCGAAATAATCTCCTCATACATCCCTCTCCTGAGGAAATGTTTTCCAATCATATCCTGTATAATTCACCTCTTTCATACGAATGTTAATTTTACAGGGGCAATTTCAAACATTCTGCACACAGCACATGGGCGACAGATACGATGGTTTGAAATTTGCGTCAGTTGTTAATCAGACTTCAGTCTTTAATGCTGTATATATATATATATATATGTCCTGGTTTGCTTGTGTACAGAATCATTACTGAAAATTTAAAGATGAGAAAAGTTTCTGCTAAATGGGTTCATCATCATGTGAGTGAAGAGCAGAAGGCAAGTCACAAAAGAATAGCAGAAGAATTCCTTCGATGTCACTGAACAGAAGGAGAGCAGTTATGGAAAAGGATAGTTGCACTAGATGAAACCTGGATACGAGATTTTCAGCTAGAACTGAAGTCTCAATCATGTCAATGGAAACATTCAGAGTTTCCGCACCCAAAAAAGTGTCACCTCCAACAATAGAAGGTGAAACTATTGACATATGGATGGGAAATACTTCCCGACCCACCATACAGTCCTGATTTGAGCCCACTACGCTTTGATTTGTATCCGAAATTGAAGAAACCACTACGTGGAAAACGTTTCGGTACAATTGACGAAGTTTCCAATAAGGTGAACCGTGTGTTCACACAGCTCAACAATGAAGGTGTCCTATCCGGAATACGGGATTTGCCACAATGTTGGGAAGTTGTCATAAGGAACAATGGATATTACATTGAAGGCCTGTAGAAGTCTTTTGTTAAATATTTTAATTTTGTTCAATTTCATCTTCAGTGTGCAGAACTTTGAAATCGCTCTTATATTCTCTTAATCTACTAATTGAAACAAAACAGAGACCATTGCCATTTACTTCAATATTTCATTATATGTTTATCTTATAGATTATTTGAACGAGTGTTGTAAAACACACAACCAAAATTTAATACATTAATGATATAATCAAATTTACAATATATACTATTTACCAAAATGTATTTGGGCATCCATAATTGTAGATTATTTATTATAAATTTGTATTTCGAATGATGTGACCGTCATGTTTTTTTAATAAGGAAGAGGACCAAAACACTACACAATGTGCAGACTATAATGAAAAACATGCCAAGGTGGTTGCTGTTATCGAACAAGATATGATTCAACGAGTTCGAAAGGGGAAAAAGAAACAAATTGATACAATTGACATTACTTTTTGGTAGATAGTGTTAAAAAACAGAAAAATCATAAATATAGAAATTAACAAGAAAATCAGTATTTTATAGCATTAGTAATTGAAAAACGACATTCAACCAAGTGTCATATGGAGCAAAATTTCAATGTATACAAATTTTACAAACAATACCATTAGTATATGAAAACCATTTTTGAGAAAAAAACTGGTTTACGAAATATGCATAAATTTATATATATATATATATATATATATATATCATGACAGATACTTATGTTCATTTCCCAAGTACTGGGTCTCTTTAAGTTATGCTCAACTCGTACATCACTGGCCAAAAATATTCTATAAAAATAAATGTACAGTCATAAAAACAGAAATTGAAGAAAATGTTTGTACACATTAGCATAATGCAGTTGTAAGTATATTTAAAGTGTGAAAGGTCCTGGGTTCAAATACCAGTCTGAGCATATCATTTTTCATTAATATAATAAATTTGAGAATTTTTACAATGTGAAGTTTTCTTAATAAGTATCAAATGAATCATGAATTCTTCTTACCTCATACATCTACTTTTTTTACACAGAAATGCAGTATCGGGAAATATATCGTTCCCATCTTCAGCTGTTTTCACAACTGTCAATTATTTATTATGCCAGTAATTTTCTATACTGCCATATGGTGTACTTTTGAAGAACTTTGTAATCAGTGAAGCTGGGTCTTAAAAAGTATACCACATGGCAGTTTAAAAAATTGCAGGCATACTAAAAACTTGAGTCGTGATTACAGCTGAATATGGGAATGATGTATTTCCCAATGCTGCAGTTCTGTGTTAAAAAAAACATAGATGTATGAGGTAAGAAGAATTCACGAATCATTTGATTCTTAATATAATTTCTCTCTGCAAATACATTTATTTGTTATTTATTATTCTAAGTTTTCTTTTGAAATCAGGACCAATTTCAGTCATTCGATTAAGAAATCTCACAGACCACTTTATTCTGTAGTCTATGTAGATATCAAACAAAGACTCAAACGTTTGCTGACTGCAAAGAAAAAATGACTACCATGGAACACAAGTTGTTTCATTACATTTTTCGACTTGATTCTATGGCAGTTTTCTTCACAATATTTGCAAAACAAATTTTCCATTCTCTGAACTGAGTGAAAACTTCGGGCCTAGGTAATATTAAATTTCCAAAATTATCATCAAAAGCTTTAAAATAAGAAACATTTGGTAGTTTTCATTCAGTTCTCTGTTTTCAAGAGTGAGAACTGTTTTGCAGCCATTGCACTTACGTCTGTTGAGAAATTGTCTGCAAATGTACCCAGTTACATAGTACACTGCATTATCATTCTCAACATCCCCAGTGTCATCTTTTTCATCATTAAGTGGAGAACTGTTAATCTGAACAGTCTCCACTATCTCCTTGTCAGAAGCACAATGCTGTCCAACTTCATCAACACATACTCCACATCATTTTCACAGTTACTGCTTTGCGATAACTTAGAAACTGACGAAATAAGTATGCGTCGAAGACCATTTTCTAGCTGTTTGGCAGATTGATTCACATTACAACCATGCTGCTGACATATGGTTGCAAATGTATTCTCCAATGCACCCTGACAGAGATAGCGTGTACTCAATTTTGGAATGCCATACACAGAACTGAGTTCCTCAAAGATATTCAGTAAGCTGCGAATACTGATTTTCCAACCTCGAAGACAAGCTGGCTGACGCGTGCAATTTACAAATCTCCGGTTGTCAATGATTACTAATAATTCTTCGAGAAAATTTTGATGAAAATTGTCCGAACTCATAGCGAATCTGTATTTAAATTTATCTGGTTTTATTTTTGTACTGTTGAACGTGTCAAACAACTTGTCCATCATTTCGATGAAGTTGGCAGTATGGATGGCACTATTAGGTAACTTTCCCATTGCAATAAATGCATGGCTTTCTGCATGTACTGAATAGGAAAATACCTGTGTTGCCAATTTCACTTTCATCCTTTGAAACTTTGAGGGGCACATATATTTGTGTGCTATCTTGGGTAACAATTTTACCCTGAGAGAATCATTCTCTTTGTCAAATATATCTCTGATATGTGACCAAGACACAATATTCCCCATGATATCCAAATCATATTTAAGTAAATTATTTCTAATTGACTTAAAAAGATGTGGACCATCAAACATGAAATGAATTTTGATATTATTAACAAGAAAATTTGGATTTTCTAAAGAGACCCCCAATTTGGATACCAAACGTTGATTGTTTGCACCTTGGTCACATACCAGTAACTTCACTTCGAGCCCAATTCTCTGGACTTCAGAGATGCAATGAAGTGTTATATTGTGCAGAGTACCGGAAGGCATCGGACCCTGAGATGTCCAATATCCTATCACCAGTTTCCACCCTTTTTTGACACCTTTTATCATTGCCATCAGGCAATGGGTTCCTTTTTTAAAAGGAAGCCTTTCAACTCCATTATCAGCAAAACCTTTGATCATATCAGATTTTGCATCATAGTGTAGTTCTTTACGAATATGAATCTCATCCAAAATTAGAGAACATACCTTATCTGATTTCTTAGACAGAGGTCCTGCAGCAAGAGACTGAAGAGTTGTAATAACAGGCTGCAAGAGACCAGGCTCAATGTTTACACAACTTTCATACTGTCTAAGTGTTTTGACACTGGGGAGATGTAATGCTTTTTGTAAGAATCTGTATGATCTGGGCCATGGTAGTACAAGGATAACGCAAAATCTTCCATATCCTTATTCCACCTCCGCCCGTACTTAGAAATTCTACTCACCTGCATTTATGCTTGAAACATTTTTTTGGCCAGTGGAGTTGAATGCTGTGGCACCAAGCTTTTGCCCCTTCCAAGTTGGTTCACTCGTTCTATTTCCAACATTTCCACCCTTTCTTGGAGCCTCCTCATCTGTGCTCTTAAGGCAGCTACCTTCTTCATATATGTTTTTGGCCCAGATGAGAAAGATGGTGTTGTAAATAATTTCCTTTTTGTTTTAGATGTACCTGTAAATTATAAAATTAATATTCAATTAAAATATTTTTTTAAATATTTCACATAAAAGTGGCATCTAATGAATCATTGCTTTAATCTCTCAAAGTTATTTAAATTCAGTTTATTCATGCGTATTCCCGGTCTTAACATATGGCTGCCAAACCTGGGCCCTAACAGAGAGGCAAAGGAGGAGCATTGAAATCTGCCAAAGGAAGATGGAGAGGATGATAGTGGGTGTCTCACTCCAGGATAAGATTTCCAACATGACGCTACAGAAAATTACAAAATCAAAGAATATTACTCAAAAAGCCCTCAAACAAAGCGGACATGTGGCGGTCATGTAACAAGGAAACAACAAGGCAGATGGGTGCGGGAAACCACCATGTGGGACCCCTACATTGGAAGACGAACACGAGGTCGACCAAGAAGAAGATGGGCAGACACGTTCAAACTGATGTTGGGAGGACATTGGTCAACCACAGCTCGCAACAGGAATAAGTGGAAACAACTAGCGAACAATCTAAAAATTGACTAAAATTCTTAATAAACTGCAGTGAAGTGCACAAGTGAAAGACTCTATAAACATAATGTTCACGTGAACTAGGTAACCACGTGAACCACTTAAAACTTTTAAAATTGAGCCGCCCCCTCTTGTAGGAGGCCCTAGCCCTTCATGGGACACAGTGGCTACATTCATTCATTAAATATTTAATTCTAAGGTTGCATCCACTTTATCATATATGGTACTTATAAAACCAAAGTTTTATAAATGAACTGTTCTCATTCCATCCGCTACTCTTTTTAACACTATGGGTACTAAATTAAAAACAAAATTATCTGTCATATCAACAGTCCCAATTTTGTGATATTTAAAAGCACATTTCATTCAACCATAGTAATTCTGCCCAAGGTCAGGTATTTCAGTGCAATCATAGCATTTTCATGCTATGCTTTGCAGCTTTACTAGGGAATTGTAGGTGTGGTAGCTTCCCTTTGCTTTCCACACCAGCGATGGATGATGATGATAATGATCGGATGATTTTCAGGAAACAGCAGTTGGGTCCTAAGCTTCCGCACAATTGTCTTACAGGTGAGGAAAATCCCCGAAAAACCTAACCCAGGAGTTGACGGGTTGGAGTCAGAGGAAGTGATATATATTCCCACACACATACATACATATGTAATAATAGACCAAACGCAAATGTAAATAGTATACAAATGTCAAATGACGCATTATTGTTTTTTAAATATGGCTTGGCTAAGCCATAGCACATATTTCTTATCGTTCATATTTTTAAAGTAAATCGAAAATTAATGCATAATGACGTATTTGTGACCAAATTTAATGAATTGTGGTTTAAATTTTGATCGCTAGGCGACCACTAGTCTCTATAAATGTTTATTTGTTTTAACTTGAAAAGTAATAATATAAAGTCAACATACCAAAATTGGAAGTAGGCATTGCTGGTGTTGAAGCTTCAGTGAACATTTCCTTCACGGGAGAATTCATGTAGATGCCTGAAAATAATGGTATCAGAATTAGAAGAGAAGTGGACTGGCTGAACTTCAATTATCACAAGTAACAAGACAGTCCTCAATACATACAAAAAAACAATTAACGTTTCAATATTAAATTTAATGAAAATTCAGTTATACTCAATGAGACAACATGACCAGTCTGCAACACAAACATTCCATAAATCTGTTTTTTACCTATCAATCGTAGCTATCTTTACTGGATTCATATTGTTTATATGACAATTTTGTATTAAGGTTTTGCCAAAATATAAATAATTTTTACCCCTTGTTTGTACTTTTCTAACCATAACTATGAATATATAGCTCAGGTAGCTAGTCATATCCTAAAACAATAAGTTGTCCATTGTTTATTTAAAAAATCCCGGTGCATAATTTCCATAACAATTCCAATTTTTGTTTTTATTTGAAAATGAATAAGATAATAATAATAATAATAATAATAGTCACCCGGCTAATGACAAAAGTTATCAGAGAGAAACTTTTCAGAACATGTTGACAAATATAAGATCTTTACTGATGGATCGCGATTTTACTGTGTTCATCTTTGTTATACTATTGTTATATAATTGTCTTTTGTTCTACTGTTTTATGTTCATTTACTTGTTAATGTTACATAATTACTACCCTTATAACGGGCTTCCAATATAAAACCGGACCGGCCTCACGGAGTTTCACCCGGCACGCAGTGCTGTCTCTTCCTCCCGCAATTCACCCTGCCTGCCACCCGTCCTTGAACTGTTTCTTACCTTATACAAAATGCTGTAAATGTTGTCCTCCCGCAGTTAAACAGGCATTATACCGAGTAAACACATTTAGATTGACACGCTGTAGTTCGGGCACTGCCAAGTTTCTGATTTCATTTCTTATGTTGTTCTTCAGTTCTTACAATGTGTGCGGATTTGTTTGTACACTTTGTCTTTCAGGCTACCCCACAAATTATCGCCAATTTCGTCTAATTTTTCTTCGGTGAGAACCGTACGCCTTCGCGTGTGTTTCTTATTTTGTACTGAACCAGTGGTCTCAAATTTAGTCACAAGATCGTGGATTGTCAATCTGGAAGGAGGTAATTGTCCAGGGAAGTTGAGAATAAATTCCTCGCGAACGCGACGAGCTGATTCGTATTTATAATAACATTTACACACATAAATGCGCTGCTCTAATGTCAGCTGACGTCTCATCTTGTCGAACGGTAGTAAACTGACTAGTTCAAGGACGAGCGGCTGGCAGAGTGAAATGCGGACGAGGAGAGAGCGCTGCCTGACGGGTGAAACACCGTGAGGCCGATCCGGGTTTATATTGGAAGCCCGTTATATCGTAAGTAAATAAATAATAGTTTAAAAAAATAAACAACACGCTTTATTAGTATACCGAACTAAAAAAATTAAAAATAATTTTAATTTCCAACACGCTTGGGATAAATAATTTTACCATCAAAAGCGTGAGATGCTCTTTATCAATTAATATATTTGATAATAAACAGATATTGGTATAGCTCGCGCAATGGATTTAGAGGAATGTCCTTGAAGGTCAGACCAGTCGGTGAAGCTATCCAGACTGCTGAGCTGTGAGCTGCCTCTTACAAAAACGCGTATAGTCCAGAGTGAATTATAGTGGAAACAGACGTGTAGATTTTATATTTTAAACCGTATTTTTTACATATAATAATTTGTACCTTTGCTGCCAGTAGTTTTAAAATTATAGTGTAGTGTGAATGTGTATTTAGCTAATTAGTGAACAATTTTGATTTTTTTTTAAATTTACACAATGCCTCCTATGATTTCAAAATTACTTACTTACTTACTTACTCACTGGCACTATCGAACCCGTAGGTTCATGGCCGCACGGACATAAGCTCTCCATACATCCCTATCCTGAGCTAATGCTTTCCAATCATTCCCTGTATAATCTACTTCCCTCAAATCATAGTTAATGTTGTTCTCCCACCTCATTCTTGGTCTACCAACTGGGCGTTTTCCTTCTGGCTTTCCTACAAGAAGCTTCCATGCAAGTCTTTCATTCCCCATACGTGCAACATGTCCTGCCCATCGCAGTCTACGAGACTTAACTGTTCTTATTATATCTGGCTTCCTATAAAGACCATGTAGTTCATTGTTATGTAGTCTTCTCCATTCACCTGTCTGTTCATCTCTCTTTGGTCCAAAAATTTTCCTAAGTACTTTATTCTCAAATACTTGTAATCTCCTTTCCTCCCTTAAAGTAAGAGTCCATGTTTCGCACCCATATAATATAACTGGTAGAATAATAGTTTTATATATTTTCAGTTTAACGTTTTTTGAAAGGAGTTGGGACATCAAGAGTCTCTGCAATGCATAATAGCAGGCATTTCCAGAATTGAGCCTATGTTTAATTTCTTTGTGCATCTCATTCCTATTTGTGATTATTGTTCCTAGGTATTTGAATTCAGCCACTTCCTCAAAATTTCCCTCATTTGTCATTAGCTGTCCATTTCCATTATATAATGAATTTCTACGTGTGACCATATATTTAGTTTTATTGATATTTACTTCCAGTCCTAATTTCTTAGTGTTACTCAATAGTGTGTGCGTGTTGTCCTTTAGTATCTCCTCGCTATCGGCCAATAATACTACATCATCAGCATAAACTAACAGCTTATTAATACCATTCAGTTGTAAGCCTTCCTCATTCTCTAAAGATTTAATGGCATGCTCTAGTACAAAATTAAATAGTAGAGGAGATAGTGCATCTCCTTGCTTCAACCCATTCTGGATTTCAAAAGTGTCCGAAAACTGTTTGCCTACACGCACCCTACTCTTTGTGCCATTTAGACACATTCGTATAAGTCTAACTAACTTTTTAGGAATTCCGAACTCCAGCAGGATACTATATAACTTCTCCCTCTTAATTGAATCATATGCTTTTTTGAAGTCTACATATAGTTGATGTACAGTACCATTATATTCCCATTTCTTTTCTAAAATCTGTCTTATACTAAAAATCTGATCTGTTGTAGACCTGTTTCTTCTAAATGCACATTGATGATCTCCTAGAATGTCATCAATATAGGGAGTAAGTCTGCTTACTAATATATTTGTTAGAATTTTGTACGAAGTTGAAAGTAATGAGATGCCCCTATAGTTGTTGCAATCAGTTTTATCTCCTTTCTTATAAATTGGTACGATAATTGATTCCTTCCATTCATCTGGAAGAGCTTCTTTTTCCCAAATCATACTAAGCAACCAGCGTATCTTGTCCATCAATTTTTCTCCCCCTGATTTTATCAGTTCTGCTGGGATCTCATCTGAACCTGATGCTTTATACATCTTCAATTTTTCAATCGCCATTTCAACCTCTAATGCACTTGGTTCTGCGACTAGCATTTCTGCTGTCTGTAAATTATCCTCCTCAATGTCCTGTTCTGTATGTACATTTAATAGCTGATTAAAGTAACTTTTCCATCTATTTAATATACTCCTGGAATCTGCAATCATATCCCCATTTTCATTCCGAATTATGTTTGTTCTAGCCTGAAACCCTTTCTTCTCTATACTAATTCCCTGATATAATTCTCTAATGTTCCTATTTTTTGCATTCATTTCAAGATCATTAATCTTCTCTCTCAAATATTCCCTCTTTTTACTCTTTAATAACTTGGTGGTTTCCCGTCTAATACTACCCAATTGCTCTAAATTTACCTCATTTGGCTCGTGTAACCATTTCATTTTTGCTAGCTTTCTTTTCTTTACAATGTCGGCACATTCCTCATCAAACCATTTCTTGTTTTGCCTCTTTTTTAAACAACCAATGCTTTCTGATGCTGACAATTTAATAGTATCTCTTATAGCCTCCCATTCTTTATTTATATCAGTTTCTTCTTCGTTTGCCACATTGTCATCTGAAGATTCCAGTACTTCAAATCTATTAGCAATTTTGATTTGGTATTCTTGCCGCATTTCATCATTTTTCAAGTTTTTTAATTCATATTTTACAGAATCATCTTTAGCGTTTGTTCCTCTCATAAGCGATAGCCGTTGTCTGATTTTCACCTTGACCAGATGATGATCCGAATTGCAGTCTGTCCCTCTAACTGATCTAACATCAATGATGCTACTTTGCCAGCGTTTTATCCACTAATACATGATCTATCTGGTTCCGAGTTTCTCCATCTGGGGACGTCCAGGTGTATTTATGAATATCCTTATGCTGAAATGTTGTGCTCTTAACAATGAGATTCTTTGATGTGGCAAATGTGACTAATCTAACCCCGTTGTCGTTACTATCTTCATGAAGACTGAATTTGCCTATTGTTGGTTTGAATATATCTTCCCGCCCCACTTTTGCATTAAAATCTCCTAAGACAATTTTCATATGATATCGTGAAAGGCTATCAAATAAGCATTCTAATTCTTCATAGAACTCATCCTTGATCTTGTCATCTTTATCTTCTGTGGGGGCATGTACATTTACAATTATAAAATCATGTCGTTTACCCTTTAGAATTATGTATGATATCCTATCACTAACAAACTTAATATCTCCGATAGCGGATAGGATCCTCCTTCTGACTAAAAAACCTGTTCCAAATGCAGGTCTTTCTGCACCCCCATAGTATAATGCAAAGCTTCCTGATTCCTGACTACCTTCTCCTGGCCACCTAACTTCCTGTAAAGCGACTATATCCAAGGGCGATTTATCTAATTCCCACGTTAATATCTCTAGTGCCCCGCTATTGTATAAAGTCCTAACATTCCATGTTCCTAGGAACATGTCCCTGTGTTTGAGCCTTTGGCATGGGTTCCCTGAAGTAGTCCCCGCCCGGAGAACCGAATGGGGGACTATTTGACCTCCGGAAAATTTTACCCCAGTAGAACCCATGTCCGCATTTCTTGACGGTTGTATTTTTACGGTGAAAGATCGTCACTCTTTCGATCAAGGTACTTATTTCGTCTGGCTTATCACCTTCGACCAGTCCGGCATGGGTAATCCTATCGGCAGCAATGCTCCCGCCGGCATAGCTCTCAGGATCATTTAAGCACACAAGCCACTCCACCACGACAAGGTAAAGATACCACGGAGTAGATGATTTCAAAATTACAAGGAAAAACTCTTCACAGTCAAAGTCGGGAAATTATTGTGAATGTTCACGACTACATGAAAGAGGAAGCAAAAGAAAAGGAGCGATTTTCACCCGTGTATTATAAACAAGTGAAGAAAATTCAAGAAAGAGTTTCTAAAGCCACAGGTGTGTCGCGCAGTTCTGTTCACAGAATTTTACAAGAAAGAAGAAAACATGAAGAGGAAGGATCTTCTTTTGGCACCCCTGGAAAGAAACACGATGTCCCAAAAAGAATAACTGACATTGATGACTTCGATAAATGTGTAATTCGGCGCACTATATATAATTTTTACGAAGAAGAAAAGACTGCACCAACAGTTACAAAATTATTGGAGAAGTTAAAAGAAAAAATTGAATTTAGTGGTGGAGCCAGTAGTCTTAGAGCAGTAATGAGGAACTAGGGTTTTCGCTGGAAAAAAACCAGAACTAACCGAAGTGTTTTAATTGAAAACCATAATATTCGTTCCCTTCGAGAGACATGTCTTACATGCATTAAAAAATATAGAGATGATGGAAGGCCAATAGTGTATGAAGACGAAACATATATACACAGTAGTCACACTAGTCCGAAAGGTTGGTCTGACGACAGTGGCTCAGGTTTGATGGCTCCCGTTTCTAAAGGGGAACGTCTTATAATTGTGCATGCTGGTGGAAGGTTTGGTTTTATACCAAATGCTCTCCTCATTTACAGGTCGGTGCTAAAAACAGGAGACTTCCATGAACAAATGAATACAGGAAACTATATTAAATGGTTACGTACCATGTTGATTCCAAATTTACCCCCAAACTCTGTCTTAGTTGTTGACAACGCTTCGTACCTTAACACACAATTAAATAAAGTCCCAACATCAAATTCCTTAAAAAAAGATATGCAAGCCTGGTTAATTCAACATAATATTCATTTTGATGAAAATAGCACTAAAACACACTTATATGATTTAATCTTAGAAAATAAACCAACACATAAAACCTACGTTATCGACACTATATTAGCTAAAAAATAACCATACAGTGTTGAGACTTCCACCTTATCATCCTGATTTAAATCCCATTGAATTAATTTGGGGTGATGTAAAACAGTGGGTTGGTAGTAAAAATGTTACTTTCAAAATTAATGATGTTGAAATGTTGTGCCGGGAAAGATTTAAAGAAATTGGTAAAAAGGAATAGGAAAATGTGTGTAATAAAGTGGAAGAGAACGAACACGAGTACTGGGAGAAAGATGGAATCATGGAAGAAAGAATTGAAAAAATTATAATTGAAGACAATGGAATGGAAAGCAGCGATGAGGAGAGTGAACATGAAACTGACCAAACGGAATATGGAGATAATATGTCAGGTGTTGAAGAGTTGGATGAGTACTAAAGTGACATTTAGTGGTATTTAAAACTTTAACAGACTGATATAAACCATATATAGGGTATATATAGTGAATGTACTTCCTCCACGGATTAAAATGGCCGTATATTAATTAATTATTATTGTGAACTTTTACAAATGTTTAGCAGTGACTGTACATATTTTGATATTCGCTAGCGAGGGAGTTAGCAATGACGTGTGGTGACACTTCCTACTGGCTGAGATCTACATCTGGTAAGTACAAGACTCGCATCTAAGCTCCCATTACAAATTTTCATTCAAGGACATTCCTCTAAATCCATTGCGTGGGCTATAAAAGTAAAGTCTCTAAGAAGAAAATGTAAAAATCATAAAAAGCACCCCACGCTTTTGATGGTAAAATTATTTATCCCAACCATGTTGGAAATTAAAATTATTTTTCATTTTTTTAGTTCGGTTTTCTAATAAAGCGTGTTGTTTTAGTTCTTTAAAACTATTATTTATTTTTTAGTTTTAATATTTTTTAGAATAAGATAAACATGTAAATATCTTTAAATTCGAAACTATTGTAGTATGAGCTAAAAGTAATATTCTTCTGAAAAAAAACTCCCAGCCGGATTTGAACCAGCGACCTATAGATTACAGAAATTATATACCACTAGAGCGTACCGCTCTACCAACTGAGCTCTTATAACGATTGACTAAAAAGTCGACAAGTCCGCAACCTATTATAGCAGTTTTAATTTTTTTCTGATGATTCTGGCCAGGATTCTAGAAACAAAATATGCAATTATTGTATTGTCACGGGTCCTTTACAAGTACACAAAGTTTCAAGTCGATCCAATGTTTCTAAGTGGGTGAAAATCGTGTTCAAAAATTCCGTTACATAGATATAAAATACTTTTTTTTTATTTTCTGATGATTCTGGCCAGGATTTTAGAAAACAAATATGAAATTATTATATTGTCACGGATCCGTTACACGTATACAAAGTTTCAAGTTGATCCAATGTTTCTAAGTGGGTGAAAATCGTGTTCAAAAATTCCGTTGATACAAAGACACTTTTTTGATTTTCTGATGATTATGGCCATGATTTTAGAAACAAAATATGAAAATGTTATATTGTCACGGGTCTTTTACAAGTATGCAAAGTTTAAAGTTGATCCAATGATTTTTAAGTTGGTGAAAATCGCGTTAAAAGATTCAGTTACATAGATACAGATCAAGCTAATATAAAGCGTGTAAAAAGGATTTTAATAATTGAATATAATAAAAAAATTTATGGTATCTTTACCTTGTCGTGGTGGAGTGGCTTGTGTGATTAAATGATCCTGAGAGCTATGCCGGCGGTAGCATTGCTGCCGATAGGGTTACCCGTGCCGGACTGGTCGAAGGTGATAAGGCAGACGAAATAAGTACCTTGGTCGAAAGAGTGACGATCCTTCACCGTAAAAATACAACCGTCAAGAAATGCGGACATGGGTTCTACTGGGGTAAAATTTTCCGGAGGTCAAATAGTCCCCCATTCGGTTCTCCGGGCGGGGACTACTTCAGGGAACCCATGCCAAAGGCTCAAACACAGGGACATGTTCCTAGGAACATGGAATGTTAGGACTTTATACAATAGCGGGGCACTAGAGATATTAACGCGGGAATTGGATAAATCACCCTTGGATATAGTCGCTTTACAGGAAATTAGGTGGCCAGGAGAAGGTAGTCAGGAATCAGGAAGCTTTGCATTATACTATGGGGGTGCAGAAAGACCTGCATTTGGAACGGGTTTTTTAGTCAGAAGGAGGATCCTATCCACTATCCGAGATATTAAGTTTGTTAGTGATAGGATATCATACATAATTCTAAAGGGTAAAAGACATGATTTTATAATTGTAAATGTACATGCCCCCACAGAAGATAAAGATGACAAGATCAAGGATGAGTTCTATGAAGAATTAGAATGCTTATTTGATAGCCTTTCACGATATCATATGAAAATTGTCTTAGGAGATTTTAATGCAAAAGTGGAGCGAGAAGATATATTCAAACCAACAATAGGCAAATTCAGTCTTCATGAAGATAGTAACGACAACGGGGTTAGATTAGTCACATTTGCCACATCAAAGAATCTCATTGTTAAGAGCACAACATTTCAGCATAAGGATATACATAAATACACTTGGACGTCCCCAGATGGAGAAACTCGGAACCAGATAGATCATGTATTAGTGGATAAACGCTGGCACAGTAGCATCATTGATATTAGATCAGTTAGAGGGACAGACTGCAATTCAGATCATCATCTGGTCAGGGTGAAAATCAGACAACGGCTATCGCTTATGAGAGGAACAAACGCTAAAAATGATTCTGTAAAATATGAATTAAAAAACTTGAAAAATGATGAAATGCGGCAAGAATACCAAATCAAAAGTGCTAATAGATTTGAAGTACTGGAATCTTCAGATGACAATGTGGCAAACGAAGAAGAAACTGATATAAATAAAGAATGGGAGGCTATAAGAGATACTATTAAATTGTCAGCATCAGAAAGCATTGGTTGTTTAAAAAAGAGGCAAAACAAGAAATGGTTTGATGAGGAATGTGCCGGCATTGTAAAGAAAAGAAAGCTAGCAAAAATTAAATGGTTACACGAGCCAAATGAGGTAAATTTAGAGCAATTGGGTAGTGTTAGACGGGAAACCACCAAGTTACTAAAGAGTAAAAAGAGGGAATATTTGAGAGAGAAGATTAATGATCTTGAAATGAATGCAAAAAATAGGAACATTAGAGAATTATATCAGGGAATTAGTATAGAGAAGAAAGGGTTTCAGGCTAGAACAAACATAATTCGGAATGAAAATGGGGATATGATTGCAGATTCCAAGAGTATATTAAATAGATGGAAAAGTTATTTTAAATCAGCTATTAAATGTACATACAGAACAGGACATTGAGGAGAATAACTTACAGACAGCAGAAATGCTAGTCGCAGAGCCAAGTGTATTAGAGGTTGAAATGGCAATTGAAAAATTGAAGATGTATAAAGCATCAGGTTCAGATGAGATCCCAGCAGAACTGATAAAATCAGGGGAGAAAAATTGATGGACAAGATACGCTGGTTGCTTAGTATGATTTGGGAAAAAGAAGCTCTTCCAGATGAATGGAAGGAATCAATTATCGTACCAATTTATAAGAAAGGAGATAAAACTGATTGCAACAACTATAGGGGCATCTCATTACTTTCAACTTCGTACAAAATTCTAACAAATATATTAGTAAGCAGACTTACTCCCTATATTGATGACATTCTAGGAGATCATCAATGTGCATTTAGAAGAAACAGGTCTACAACAGATCAGATTTTCAGTTTAAGACAGATTTTAGAAAAGAAATGGGAATATAATGGTACTGTACATCAACCATATGTAGACTTCAAAAAAGCATATGATTCCATTAAGAGGGAGAAGTTATACAGTATCCTGCTGGAGTTTGGAATTCCTAAAAAGTTAGTTAGACTTATACGAATGTGTCTAAATGGCTCAACGAGTAGGGTGCGTGTAGGCAAACAGTTTTCAGACACTTTTGAAATCCAGAATGGGTTGAAGCAAGGAGATGCACTATCTCCTCTACTATTTAATTTTGTACTAGAGCATGCCATTAAATCTTTAGAGAATGAGGAAGGCTTGCAACTCAATGGTATTAATAAGCTGTTAGTTTATGCTGATGATGTAGTACTACTGGCCGATAGCGAGGAGATACTAAAGGCCAACACGCACACACTATTGAGTAACACTAAGAAATTAGGACTGGAAGTAAATATCAGTAAAACTAAATATATGGTCACACGTAGAAATACATTATATAATGGAAATGGACAGCTAATAACAAATGAGGGAAATTTTGAGGAATTGGCTGAATTCAAATACCTAGGAACAATAATCACAAATAGGGATGAGATGCACAAAGAAATTAAACATAAGCTCAATTCTGGAAATGCATGCTATTATGCATTGCAGAGACTTTTGATGTCCCAACTCCTTTCTGTTGACGCCTCAGGTTGGCTGCCTTGAGTGGTTGGCGGGATGTGTCAGTGTTGGCTAACCTGAGTCTTCTCATGGATTGAGCGGCGTTGTGTGCACATCGTTCTTGTGTGTGTGTGGCTCGTAGAGAGCAGTCGTGTCTCGTGGTGCGCTCTGTGTGAGTGAGTTGTGAGAGAGCTGAACACGACGTGAGCACGTGGTAACCTTAATGTATATAATTCATTATCTAGTTGAAATGTAGTCTTATTTTCATATGTTTAATTCTTTGTGTCACAGTAACTCCTAAATATACAGTCCACTTCAGAGAGAAGAACTTTATAGCTACTTACAGGTTTAGAAATAAAGTTCCGTGAACAATTAACCTGTATGTGTAGTAAGTATATATAATCCCTGCTACATATTTTTTGGTCCTCGCGGGCCGGATAATAACAGTCGCCCCGTGTGAAAAGCTCGTAATAAGTTTGACACAAACGGTATTACTTAACGTGAAGAACTATAGTAAACCAAGAACAGTGAAAGCGTTACCACGTGGTGTTTCCCGTTACTCAACTAGTGGACCGCGAACCCCTTGCAGAACTCTTCGATCTTCGCATAAGTCCTAGTTCCAGTGTCAATGAAATATCATTTTGATAGTGAAGTGTCTTCGAGGTGAGCTATCCCTTGATATCAACGGTGCTGTGACCTTCTAGTAGCGGTGGTAGCTCAATTCTAGAATACCACAGATGTCTGGTCGATTGGAAATCTTTAGCGAGAGGCCTGAAAGGCTCAGTAACTATTACAACAGAACATGCTATCTCCTATCTTAGAGTTTGCGATCCAACCATCCTCATTCCATAAAAACCAGACTTGATATTTGAGAACAAATTGAATAAATTAGTATTGAGTCGAGCTGACATGATATTTCAAATTGCCATATTATTTGTGTGATTTATATATATTTTAATTATTTTATAAAAGATTTGCTGTGTTATATTGTTCGGTAATTGGTTATTTATCAAAATGTCATATGAAAGTGAGACAAGGCTATCCAAAAGCGAGGCATTCTTAAAAGAAGCCTTACTAATTTGGAAAATTATATTAATAGTGAAACCATTTCCCTAAACACATTAGTAGCTAGACAAAATAAACTAGGAGATATTTGGGAACAGTTTGAGGCAGTTAAGAATTTCTTAGAGCTTGAAGTAGATTCAAAGCCAGGTCAGGATCATGCAGGGATCATGAGGATTTTGAAAATGAATATTATGAGTTGTGTGGCAAGGTTCAGGATTTAATAGAAAGTCTTCAAAAACCCACACATAGTCATGGTTTTAATGATTCACGTGCATCTAGTAGATCGAGTTGTGGTTTTAAGTTACCGGCTATTCAGATTCCCCATTTCCAAGGAGAATTGACTGAATACCTCTCGTTTAAGAATACTTTTGAGTCCCTTGTGATTAACAATACTAACTTAGATAATGTTCAAAGGCTTCATTATTTATTATCGTCACTTGAAGGCGAACCTAGGCAATTACTCAGTAATTTAGCGATAACTGAAGGCAATTTTTGTACGGCCTGGAAGTTAATTCAGCAAAGGTACGACAACAGACGCATGATATTGTCTCAGCATGTTAAGTGCTTACTCAGCTTACCTTCTTGTAGTACAGGTACTGCTGCAGAGTATAGGAAGGTACTTAACCAAGTAAAGGGCAATATTAATGCCATAGAGAATCTTCAGAGTGATGTTCTGTTATCAGATCTAATGTTGCAGGAAATTATATCGAGTAAAATGAAAAGTATTCATAGGTCAGAGTGGGAAGCTAAACATGGTGCTACGGATATCCCTAGCTTAGTCGATTTTATGGAATTTTTGGAGAGAAAAGCTCAAACCTTGGAGCTCAGTGAATGTAAAAACATTGTAGTAAATGAGAAATCAGATGTAAAGCCTAAAGTCAAATCTTTCCATATTGCTAATGACAACAAATCAAGATATTGCCATAATTGCAAATCAAATAAACATAATTTACCAGATTGTGAGGAATTCAACCAATTAACAGTAGATGAAAGAGTACATTTAGTTGGTCAGATTAGATTATGTTATAATTGCTTTTCAAAAGGGCATACAGCGAGATTTTGTAAAGAGAAACCTTGTTCCAAATGTCAACGCAAACACAATACGCTAATACATTTTGAAAGAAAGCCTAATGTTGAGCATCCAGCTATAGTGTCTCCCACTGCTATGAAGATAACCTGCGGGCTAGGCTCAAACGTACTTCTTAGCACTGCCTGTGTTAATGTGAAAGATAAATTAGGGCGGTTAGTTAAGGTTAGAGCGTTACTGGACTCTGCCAGCCAGTTATCTTTTATGACTACAAATCTGTTGAACAAGTTAGGTTTTGCAACCCAATCGTGCAAACTTCCTATTGTAGGTATTGGAGACTCAGATGTCACTCCAGTCAGTCTTACTTGTAAGGTGCAATTGTTGTCCAGAGTGTCTAACTATATGTTGAACTTGAATTGCGCTGTCGTAGATAATATCACATCTCAATGTCCTGCCACCGAGATTGATCATTCAAACTGAAATATTCCGTCTAACATTGTGTTGAGTGATCCAAACTTTAATAAACCTGCCACGATTGAACTTCTTCTCGGCGCAGACGTGTACCATGATTTTGTTTGTTCTGAGACTTTGAGAAGGAAGGGATACCCCACATTGATCAAAACAGAGTTTGGTTACATATTTTCAGGTGCCTTTCCTGAACTTTGTATTAAGAAAAGAGTAGATCCTCGTTCGGTAAACTTTGTGAAACTTGATTCTCTGGATAAAAAACTGGAAAGGTTCTGGCAGCTAGACGAACTGCAAAACCCTGTTCTTAGTTCAGAAGAGAAAGCGTGTGAACAACATTTCGTTGAAAACGTCCAAAGAGATGAATCTGGTCGTTTTATTGTGAAGTTACCTATACGTCTTGATGTTCCTTCGGTCGCTGAATCTAAGCATACTGCTATTAAGAGATTTAAGCACATTGAGAGTAAGCTTGATAAACATGCTCAATTAAAAGAACACTATGTCGGATTTATGAGAGAGTACAGCGATCTAGGACACATGGAGCTTGCACCACCCTTAGAAGGAAACAAGAGTACTTTCTACTTACCGCATCATTGCGTAATTAAGAGTCTAGTACAACGACCAACAATGAATCGCCACCTAGAGTGGACTCAGAATTGAAGACACAAATTCGGGTACTGATGTCTAAGGTACAAGTGCCTGAATTTGAGAAGTATTCTTCATTTCTCAAATTGAAACGAGTATATGGATATGTACTGAGATTTATCCATAATACTCGTAATAGAGAGAAATTACATTCCGGTTCCTTGTCTTCAATCGAGTTGAAACAAACGGAACTAATGGTGGTGAATCGCATTCAAGCCATTGAATACAAGAGGAAATCCACGAGTTAACTTCCAAGAAACAAGTAGATTCTTCAAGTGACTTGAGATCACTTAACCCATTCCTGGATAAAAATGGACTTCTCAGAGTTGGTGGCCGTCTTGAGAATTCTCAGTTGACATTTGATGAGAAGCATCCAATCATATTACCAGCTAAAACTGTTGTGACTGAACTGTTAGTGAAGCATGAACATGAGATGTTACTTCACTCCGGTGCTCAAGCAGTTCTGTGTTCACTGCGCACCCGTTATTGGATACCTCGTGGTAGAAATACTATTCGTGGGGTAATTAGGTCCTGCTACAAATGTTTCAGAGTTAAACCACCTCGAACTAGTCAGATGATGGGACAACTTCCTGAGTATAGAGTAGAGCAAAGTCTTCCCTTTGTTGAGGTAGGTTTGGACTACGGAGGTCCAATTGTAATAAAGGGAGACAACCCAAGATCTAAGGTGAAATTCAAGGCTTACATAGCACTTTTTGTATGTTTAGTAACTAAGGCTATGCATTTAGAAGTTGTCAGGAGCCTTACTACTAAGGACTTCATTGCTGCCCTCTATAGATTTGTTGCCCGCAGAGGACGCCCTTGTCTCATATTGAGTGATAATGGTTCAAATTTTGTTGGGGCCAATAACGAGTTATTGAATTTTGTAAAGAAACATGCGAATGTTATTACCGAGAACACAGCAAATCTGAACATTGAATGGAGATTTATTCCTCCTTCTAGTCCCCATTTTGGTGGACTTTGGGAGGCAGGAATAAAATCGGTTAAATCCCTTATGAAAAAGACTATAGGTAAAACTATTCTTAGTTTTGAAGAATTGTGTACTTTCTTGTGTCAGATCGAGTCTGTACTAAATTCTACACCTATCTGCACATCCAGTGAATCCCATGAAGAAATGTACCTAACTCCAAGTCACTTCCTGGTAGGTAGACTATTAACTAGTACTATCTCTCCTGATATAGCCAACTGTCCCCTTTCCTACGATGCAAGGTGGAAGGTAGTTCAGGCTCTCTACAGATCTTTCTGGCAACAGTGGTCCAGACAATACCTGCAGTCGCTTCAGCAAAGGAGGAAATGGATGTCTGCCGGGAGATGGTGCCCAGCTGTCGGTGATCTTGTGATCCTCCGGGACGACAACTTACCACCTCTGGTATGGAAAACTGGTGTGATCCAACAGCTTCACCCTGGGATCGACGGTGTGGTACGAGTGGTCACCATTAGGACTAAAACTGGATTATTTCGACGAGCAATTGTGAAACTTGTCCCCTTACCCAGTTGTGTTGAGAGATTAACCGATATGTTAAATCGTGAGATCTCTCAAAGGGGGGAGTATGTTGACGCCTCAGGTTGGCTGCCTTGAGTGGTTGGCGGGATGTGTCAGTGTTGGCTAACCTGAGTCTTCTCATGGATTGAGCGGCGTTGTGTGCACATCGTTCTTGTGTGTGTGTGGCTCGTAGAGAGCAGTCGTGTCTTGTGGTGCGCTCTGTGTGATTGAGTTGTTAGAGAACTGAACACGACGTGAGCACGTGGTAATCTTAATGTATATAATTCATTATCTAGTTGAAATGTAGTCTTATTTTCATATGTTTAATTCTTTGTGTCACAGTAACTCCTAAATATACAGTCCACTTCAGAGAGAAGAACTTTATAGCTACTTACAGGTTTAGAAATAAAGTTCCGTGAACAATTAACCTGTATGTGTAGTAAGTATATATTATCCCTGCTACACTTTCAAAAAACGTTAAGCTGAAAATATATAAAACTATTGTTCTACCAGTTATATTATATGGGTGCGAAACATGGCCTCTTACTTTAAGGGAGGAAAGGAGATTACGAGTATTTGAGAATAAAGTTCTTAGGAAAATTTTTGGACCAAAGAGAGATGAACAGACAGGTGAATGGAGAAGACTTCATAACAATGAACTACATGGTCTTTATAGGAAGCCAGATATAATAGGAACAGTTAAGTCCCGTAGTCTGCGATGGGCAGGACATGTAGCGCGTATGGGGAATGAAAGACGTGCATGGAAACATCTTGTAGGAAAGCCAGAAGGAAAACGCCCAGTTGGTAGACCAAAAATGAGGTGGGAGAACAACATTAACTATGATTTGAGGGAAGTAGATTATACAGGGAATGATTGGAAAGCATTAGCTCAGGATAGGGATGTATGGAGAGCTTATGTCCGTGCGGCCATGAACCTACGGGTTCGATAGTGCCAGTGAGTAAGTAAGTAACTAACATACCAAAATTCGAAGAAGGCATTGCTGAAGTTGATGCCACAGGTTCAGGCAAGTGAATTATAATTCCTGAAATTAATAAAATTATTAGATTTCATAAAAAAATGAACCGACTGAACTACAATTATCACAAATAAGTCGGCTTTCAGTGATTACAAAACAATAATAAACATTTCTATGATAATTTAGATCATTAAGAGTGATATTCACTGGATTTCAAGCTATAGAAAGAATGGTTAAATGTATATTTTACCTTGTGAGGATGGATCTTCAGCATCAGAAGATACAGAAGCTGTACCACACTCGCTTTCATACACGACAGTTATGTGCTTCTGCTGACATATGAGCATCTGAAAATTAAAGAACGAGACGTGTTGGTGCATTTCAATGTCATTTACATATGTAAGTATGTTCCTGAATATGTTATGAAGTAACAATTATGTCAATTACCTTCAGAGTCCATCCTTGCTTTCCTAGCATATGTCCTCAGGAGTCTGTGGTGCCTGAATCTTGGTGTACTGCCAGAGGAAATACTAATATTGGGCATTATTGGACTTGATGGAGGTGTCTTTGGTTTTGGACTGCGATCCACAATTGTTCCATTTGTATGGAAAACTGGGACCGCACAGGGCCTCAATATAGTTCGATCTGGCAGCACACTGTATTCATTATCTGCAAAATGATCAACACTCAGCTTTTTCTCTCTGGGGACACTTGCAGCAGTCTTATATCTGTCTTCCAGACCGCAAAATCTTAACCATTTCCAACACCTGAAATTTGTGGAAAAATTGATTGTGTTATAACTTACTAGCACTGAAGACAGCAATAATTTCAATCAGTTGAGTGAGTGTAATAAAGCAGACATTTTGAAGAAAATTGCCATAAGAAAATAAAATTTGTAAAGCAACTCCTGTTCCGTGCCAATTATTTTTATCAACAATTTCTTCTAATTCATGGTGAGGCATAAAGTGTGGTTTCCCCAACAAATTTACAACTGCACTGTACTAATATGTATGAAGCTGTTCAAGTAGAAAAATGTCTCATGTTTAAAATTTTCAGCCTATGATTTTTCATACTATATTCTTGTAATGCTGTTGCTGTTTTTTGAGTCTTTACTAACATCTTATACTATTTTACATATTTTGCGATGAAGCTCATGACATAATTTTACAATTTTTAAATATTTATTCATGTATTCAAATTGTCGCATTAAAAGCTTTAATATATATTACCAATTTCAAAATATATAATTTCAATTATCTTAAAATGTTATCGGAAAAACTGCAATTAAACTTACGTGAAATATTTTCAGACCTACAGAAGAACAGTGCAAATTCACCACAGTCTATAGAGCCAGCGAACCACATATTATCATCCTCAGTTATTATCAATATAGTACTTAAGTTCAAAAAGGTTATGCTAGGTGGTAGCACGTCGCTATGAAATTTAAATGACCAATCTTTGCAATAAATCCCCAAATCTATGTTAAAAAATATATTGATAATATTAAAATTATCTAACGTTTATTAAAAATGGATGTACAATTCCTTATCACTCCCAAAACTGATCCGACCAGCGACAACCCAAAACTGCGATAGAAAAATCGTAGACTGAGTAAGACTCTGTGGAGAAAATAGCAGTTAGCATCACAATTTTGTCTGACAGTGTTCTAGTACTGTGATTTGCTATTTAAATAAATACTGTAAAATTGTCTAATAATGTTATAAATATTGTTTGACAAAGTTTAAAATATTAAAAAAACTTTAGTAAATAGTTTACAACAATAAACTGAAAAATCAAGCATAAGTAGGAGTGCAGTTAAGCCAATGTTATCTTTTCCCACCGAAATTATGGTTGAAAACAGATTCATCTTAAAAAATATTATCATTATATACAACTTTCCTCATTAGAGGATTATCACAAAGACAAAATGATAGACAATTTTCGAAATTGATGAAATACATTTCTGTTCTATAAAGTAGAAATTTTGTAAAGACGGTTATTAAAATTTATCCTCTAATGACAGCGATGACAATTTTAGAAAGATATGAATATGAATAATTTTAATATTAACATATTTTATATTTATTATTAAATATAGCACGTACGAATTAAACAAAAATCTTGTTTTTAAATAACAAAACAAGCAAATTTAACTCAAATATTTCAACTTCTGAAATATTCATATATCATAAAAGAAAGTTTCAAAATGTCTGAATGGTTACACCGATTTTTTAAAATAAAAATATTTTTATAGATATAAAATTCATATAATACAAATAAATACCTGCTGAGTTCGCGAGGGAAGCAGAAAAATGTTTTCCCTCTTCCAATATAATTTTTGCAGCTTGGTGCACAGCATTTCAAAACCATTTTCGTTGTTGTTTCAAGAGCAGATAAAATACGCTATAATAGATTTAAAAGTCACGTAATGGTCGACACACGTGGCCGACAGGGATGAGTGCCGCGCGCCTCGCAACTTGCATTTGTTATTTTACTTTTAAATTCTGCTACAACGACCAAAGGCGCCACCGGGATTGACCTGCGGACGCCACACAACGTAGTTGCGTTACCAATTTTAGATGACTCTGTACCAGCCGTGGCATCCCAACTAATAATCCCTGAGCACAACCTCTATGTTCGTGCAGCAACAGTACAAGCAAACTCTACCAGGCAGCGCATGCGTCAACATGTTCCCGCTAGAGGACGTATGCGTCAACATTTAGTGCGTCCCATTTATTTGTAAATAACAATGTACATATCCTACTTTTAGTCTAATACAATCCTAAAATCCTAATTTGGTAATGTTGTTTGTTAATATTGCAGTAGTTTTTTCCCCACTGTCGATATTTTGGATGTTATGATCGATTCTTCAATATTCTTAAAAGCAACCAAAATTACATGTTTACTTAATATAGCCAGAGAAATAAAGTGAAATCTGCTGTACAGTAGATTCAATAGTGGTTCACACAACTTCAAATAATACTGAAAAAAGGAAAACAACAATACAATCATTCAGAAATATTCACGAGAACGGCTCCTCCTTTTATGTTCTGTTGACTCCTCTGCATGTACGATGCACCATATGTAGGCCTAGTCTCTCATCATTATACAATTCCAACGACGCTGATACCTTCGTTCCATAAGCCGAATATCATGGTGAAATCTTTCGCCATGTTCCTCGCTTAATCTCCTAAATATGGTCTAAAGAAATCAATATGAGAAAACAAATTGTTAATTTTGACTGACTTTCTGCGCCCTGGAACACGGTAACTCTGTATCAAATTCTCAATCAGTTCCTTGTAATTGCCACTTCTTTATTTGCGCAAAAACCATTGCGCTACCGTTTTAAATGCTTCAAAAGCGTTTTTGTCAAGAGTTAAAATATCTACAAGTTTCTTAGACTCTGAAGCCCGGTAAAAATATCACATTTTATTTTTCCTTCAGATATGTTGGGAAATATTAGTCTGAAGAGAGCCAGAGCCTCAGAGTTACTGTTCAAACCTTTAATAGATTGTTTTATTAGTTCAAGGATAATATGCATTGGAGGTAACAGATTCTTGTTTGTAGACACAATAGGTTAATTCATTACATTGTGTATGCACTTCAATTATTTTCTTGTTACCCAGTCTCTTCTGGTGTAACGCTGACCGTCTGCCGAGCTGTCCCATAGCAGGGGAAGCAGGAATACTTGGAGCCCGCGAAGACACCCCAACATTTTAAAATCACCATTAATATCCCACTTGTGCCATCCACAGTTGAGTTTTCTATTTTTCAAGAGAAGCTTGACATTTTCATACGTTTCTTTCAGCTGTGCAGAATGAGCCACTGGAATGAAAGAAAACTTGTTCTCATTACGTAGTAGGACAGTTTTAAGAGTGGTGCTTGAGCTGTCTATAAAAAATATGCCATTGTTCTGGTTCATGAGGAATCTTGATATATTTCTACGGAAACATAGATTTTCAGACCCTTCATAGAAACACGCAATATCCTTGTGTGTTACTCTGTATCTTGTTATTTTGCATCTTTTAGCAAGCAAGTTATTTTCCTTAAGGCGAAATGCTAAGAGTTCGGCCTCTGACTTGGTTGGTTCCAACTCCCTAATACAGTCGCCCAATTTATGTTGAGTATACTTCTTTGGCTTTCATCACTATTACCCAAATTACTGACATCACTTGGGAATTTGTACATATTCATCTTGAGATAATTCTCTTGTGGTGGTGATAGAATTAGCAGATCCTCAGAGTGCAGTACTGGAGCAAGATATGACAGTATGCTCGGATATGAAATGTGTGATCTGTTCTTGATACTTTTATAATGTGTAATATCAACAATACAAATGTAACAGTTGTCGTGATGATTGGTTGGCTCTCGAGGAACTGCAAAAGGCACAGATAATCTTGTTACTCCTTCCAACCCTCTAAAAGGTATACCTATAGCTACCGCAAGATATATGAGGAGCTCATCGAAAAGTTTTGTCTCCAACCGGTACACCGAGTTAAGCTTGATAAGCGATACAGAACATTGTCCCAAGCACAATTGAATGTTTTTCACATGTTTATATGCGATCTAATATTCACAAACGTTACAGAATAAATTTGTAGGCAATTTTAAACCTCTGGATACTGACATGTGTCACTAAGGGCCGGTTGTAGCAACTCGGTATAAGTTTGGAAAACATGCTACCTCAAGTATTCAGCCAAAGTTGCGTTGTACCACGACAGTACATCACCTTACCAGAAGCATAAACTCGGTAGACTTTGTACGGTCATTCGAAGCCTGATTTTGAGAAATACTTGTGTTAAAGATGATAGTTAAAGATGGCCGATGGAAATTTATATATCGATACCGATTGTAATGACGAAGTGTTTTATAATATGTTTCTCAACACTTGGAAACTCAGAAAAATCAGGGGAAGACCGGATCATATTGAAAATTACAATGGTGAAGAATTTTTCGTCCGCTTTCGCCTTGATCTCATCAGACATCGATTAGAACATAAAACGAATGGTAAGATTTTAACATTTTTCGTTTGTATTTTATTATTTCCACAATCATTGTTTAATATTTGTAGGTGATTATTTAAACAGTTTTGTTTAAAGAAGTATGAGCATGAATTAGCATTAATACTCGTGCTTGAACCTGGAGCTTCATTAGATAATATTGTATAATACAATAGGGATAGAAGTTTAAAAAATAATCTTCTATGAAAAAGTGTGCTTTTCAAAGTATAATTGCTTTTATTTTACGCACTATAATTTAACAGAAGAACATTGAAGTGTAAATTTTGAGGTTATATTATAATATCATTAAATTAAAATCTTAATTACAACGTTGGTTATGCCATCGACTTTAACTAAAAAAATGTGTATTATGTCGTGTGCCATAACCTTTTTTCTAAACTATCATAAAATTGATAAATTATTATCATTATTGATCAGGATATTATCTGTAACATAACCATATTTTTTTCAACATTCTACAGAAAAATCTCATGGAGACCAGTTCATCTTGAAGAAGGTATGGAAGATTTTTTCGTTTGGTTTAGCTTTTGAAAAGAAGCAATTACGTTCAATGTGGATCTGATCATACATCGATTACAACAGAAAGGTAACATTTTAATACTTTTCATTCTTGTTTTGTTATTGCCACAATGTACAAAATTTGAAGGTAGTGTTTCATCATTCTTATTTAAACATTTATGAGCTTGCATTGAGATTAGTAGGCGTACAGTGTTGGTAGCATTGTTAGGTAACATATTTTATGTTTAGGAAGAAAATTAATAAAAAATAGTCTTCTATCCAAGTGTAATTTCTTAGGCTATATGTTACATACCCACAAAAATGTAACATAAGAACACTGAAGTGTAAATTTTGAGATTATATTACAGTGCCATAACCTTAAAACTTAAGTTACAGTAGTGATTATGGTATGAATGTTCAATATGCAAGGTTGATTATGTTGTACTACCATGAACCTCAAAACTTATACTTAATTTCCAATTTTTCAAGATGTTATTACATTGACACATTATTATTCAAATGCATTGGCTATTCTATGCCAAGAGACCACATATCTACTTATTTTGGCTCATGTTTCCATTAAGCGCAGTGAGAATTTTTTATAAGCCAGAGGCAGACACCATGCGCATGCGCCAACAACGTTTTATTTTCAAATTATTTCCCACCATTTACAAAAAAAATTACATTTTTTCTAATGATTACTTGAATACATTTTTCTATGATCCATAGTAATTCTGCCCGAAGGCAGGTCCTTCACTGCAATCATTTTCATGCTATGCTTGCAGCTTTACTAGGGAATTGTGTAGGTGTGGTAGCTTCCCGTTGCTTTCCACACCGGTGAAGGATGATGGTGATGATGATGATAATGATAAGGATGATGATGATGATGGCCATATGATTTCGGGGACCGTTAGGGCCTTAAAGTTTTTCTAACATTTGTCATACAGGTGAGGAAAAACCCCGATAAAAACCTCATCCAGAAAAACTGCCTCGACCGGGGATCGAACCCGGGCCCGCTGCGTGACAAGGCAGCACGCTACCTCGAGACCACAGCGGTGGACATTTTTTATGATATTTAACTATATACGTAATATGAAGACATGGAACCCATATTGATTTTAAGGAATATTCTATACAACAACAGTGCAGCCGACATAGGTTATGTACTTCAGAATTTGAGAACTTATTATTTATTTTTAGGTGTTGCATTCTTTCATAGGTTAGAGTGCTTAAATTGTGTTAGGTTAGCTTTTAGGTTCGTCTTTCACATTTTAGAGTACTTAAATTGCATTAGGTTAGCTTTTAGGTTTTGTTAAATAGCATGTATAATGTTGGCTGCATCGCGATATTCCGTAGAGTAAACTGCTTAGCGTTTGTTGGCGCATGCGCGTTGTGTCTGCCTGGGACTTAGAAAAAATTCTCACTGCGCTTAATGGAAAGTTTATCCCTCATTTTATTTCATTAGCTGAGAAAATGGGCAGGTAAGTGTACACCAGATTAGGTTATTGGATAATCTGGTGCACCATAAGGATAAGTTTACTATTCTGTTTGAACAGTGACTAATGTAAATGGAATCCTGGCATAGAATACCCAAAACATCACTGTGAAGTTTTGACATTATTAAAAGCTGACACGTAGTACACAACGCTTTGGAAAAACCCCAGTTTGCGACTCACCTTGAATTTTTCTGGCTCAACTTTAGATTATCTTCCTCTTGATTTTCCATCTATGTTCTTGTAATACTGATGCTCTACGTACTTCTTCTGTCTTTACTAACTCTTGTACTTTTTTAAACATTTTCCGCTTCCGACTTCACTCTGCTAATTAACTTCAAATTTGAATTCAAAATTTAAACCGGTGCTAATGTATTTTACAGGAACCCGGGGTTCTACCTATTAAGGAGGACCAAAATGGATCGCTCACCGCCAAACACTTAAAGTGATGGCCATCTATCTAATTTTCTTTTATTACAATTATTAAATATTTATCTCCAAACACAATTATTTCTTTGAAGTATGCAGAATCATTGTGCACATGTGTGAACGCTAGAAGAACTTATACTAGATGGAACGCTAAAAGAACTTATACTAGATGGTGAAGATATCTGTGAAAATTGGAATGACCAACATTCAAAAGTATATCCACAGAAATTGATGTTCACTCACTTCATTTTTGTAAGTTCTGATGGGACAGGTTAGTGTATATCAGATTAGTGTATGCTTCATTAAATAATATGCAAATAATTTATTTTGTTAAGTTAGGAAGGAGAAAGTTGGTGTATATCCATTTCTAACAAATGTTTGGGTAAATATTGAAGTTTGGTCGCAGCTACATGGTTCCATCTAGTGTCAATTCTTTAAATTTTCTGTAGAACTTCTATGTGATTCCATCTAGTGACAACTCTATAAACTTATGCTCATGCACATGTTTCACTGTAGGACACAAAAATTAAGGGGATTTCCGGCTCAACTGCACTTCTAATAGCGCTTGATTTTTCAGTTATATTGTTGTAAACTATAGCTCTTCCTCTACATTTACTAACATTACTTAATATTTTAAATATTTTCAAACAATTTTTATAACATTATTAGACCAATTTTGAAGTATTTATTTAAATATACAAATCACAATATTATGATACTGTTATTCAATATTGTAATGCTAACTACTATTTTCTCCACAGAGTATATTACTTAGTCTCTGATTTTTCTATCGCTGTTTTGGGTTTTCGCTGGTTGGATCAGCATTAGGGAGTGATAAGTAAGTGTACACCCATTTTAATAAACGTTTGGTAATTTTAATATTATTAATATATTTTTTAAACATAGACTTGGGGATTTATTGCAAATATTGGTCATTTAAATTTTATTGCGACGGATAGTAACTGAGGATGATAATCGATATGTAGTTCGATTGTGGGTTATCGCTGGCTGTATAAACTCTGGCGCATGCACACTGTTGTTCTCTAGTATTTTTAAAATATTTCACGCTAGTTTAACCCATTCGCCTCAAAAGACGAGGTAGACTCGCCGGCAGTTAATTGACCTTGAACTCAGAAGACGAGGTACACTCGCTTAACTCTGTTATATATTTTGCAATATTTTGTTCATCCCTTCGCACGGTAATATTTTGTTAGCATTTATGAATATTGGAGGAGTGTGTTTTGGACTTCACCCTTATTTTGATCTCAAGTATCATTATCTTTTGTTTGTTTTGAATGTCTGAAAATAGACAATAAAATTTACAGTAACTTAAATACGGTTTCTAAGGAAATGCATTGAACATTTATAACTGAAGCGAATGGGTTAAGTGCAGTTTTTCCGTTTTTCCTACATAACAGTTGTATGGATGCGCAAAGCTTATGAACTTACTCGACAGATGACAAGAGTATCTGTGCTTTTGGAATAATCAATCTTCACAGTAAGTTCCCAAACATGCTTTTAAAGAATGGATGTAAATTAATTTGTAATTGCATAACCTAATGAAGTAAATCATTTATTATTCCGATTGAGGGTCTTTCCACTTTTCAGCGGTTGCCCTTTTACCAGCCGGCTGCTGGCCCTTCACATCCACATGTGTCAATCACAAAGGTAGATGATCAACAGCCAGTGTAGGGGTGACATGTGGTTAGCATGTCGAGTCCCCCAGCCGTTATAGCTGGTTCCTCAACCTGGAGCCGCTACTTATTGTAGCTACCCAATTGCCTCACGATGATGGGTTGGCACCGGTCCCATACTGGCCGAAATACCATGAGAAAATTTCTTCCCCCATGGAGATTCGAACCAGCGCAAGTCCCGTAGCTCTGCTCAAAGGCTTCCTACCTTAACCGCTCGGCTACGGCGCGGGACATTTTTTATTCGATAATCTAATTTGGTGTAATACATTAATACTACTGAGTTCAGTTAAGGTTATTTATTTGAGCAGAGGTTGCTGTTACTAATTTAATTATCCTTTAAATATGCAAAAATTGAAGACTAAACTCATATCAATAGCTATCATAGAAATATTCTGAATTTACAAAACAAATGTCTTGCATAGTTAGGCCTAAATAGGAAAAAATGTTAATATTTTTATTCGCAATTGTTGTATCATTAGATTTCAATGGGATACAGGATTTAAATAATTACTATTCTACCCCTCTGGCACACAGTGACAAGAATATAGCCTTCATTAGGTTTATTACATAATATGAGCAAATACAGGCAGTAGGACATTTATAAACTTATCAAAATCATCGGCGTTGGTTGGGAAGAGAGAGATAGTCATCTTACAGAGGATCAGAATGTATAGTCATTGGAATAATATTCCTTTCCAAGTAATTGTGATTGGTTTCAAAGAGTAGTTGTGTGCAGAAATTTCACTATATTATAATACAGTAAAGAGATTTCAACACAGAATGGACAAAAATTTAATAAAGCAACTTCATTTTGGAAAAAAATGCAATACTACAAAAAATCATTACTAAAAATTAACAGGAATTCACACTGGGCTATTTTTATGCAGTTTATTTCTAGTGTGCCTACAGGTACAAAAAATTGAGATTCTTATAATTGGTCAATTTCCAACAAAATAGGCATAGATTACATATTAAAAAATATGAAAATAACCAAATAGGTTTACATATAACATAAGACAATTTACTTTCATTCAGTCATCTGATGACTATCTTAAATTAAAAATTCAGTTAATCAAAAAATAAATCTTGGTACTTATAATAGGGGGCCTGCTGTACCTATTTATATAACTAGAGCGAGGGATTATATGACGAAAATTATACGAGAATATGAAATCGTAAAGACAAGATATGAAAATTATGACACAAAAATATTATGAAGCTACTATTTTCTAAACTTTTACATATATTTATATGCATAGAACTACTACAACTTATAAGTGTACATACAGCACAAACAGAACTTATTTATAGGACAAGAAATCAACATGTTCACTGTATTTTGATTATAAAATTTCATTATTTTTGACCCAATATAAAAATATCATATTCATGATCTGAAACAATTTTAATGGATCATACCATAGCATAGTTGTATAAGGAAACGTGGTACAAACAGGGAAGTCGTGAGTTCGAGTCTTGATATGGTCAAGATTTTTAGCTGCACCAGACCTTCTGATGGCATTGTAGACCTGCAATCCACTCAGATCCTAATGGAACTGAGAACTAGATGCATGTTCTGGGCACAAATGCAGCCATCAGGCAGATCTGAAAACCCGGCAGACATCTAGTGCCTACTGTCTAGAAAGATGGGAAATTCAACTTGCTACTACCCCAAAGGCCTCCCAAGACTGTAGTGGAATCACTTCATAAATCAAATTTGAGAGTTTATATATAATACAATTAATTAATGTATTGAATGATATTTAATTATGAAATTTAAACATATGCAAGAAACAAAACATTGCAACCCAAAGTAACAGGTTTCCATGAAATATAGCACTGACAAAGTTTAGAGCAGGTACCGGTATAGTTTGGGTTATTGCTGTCTTTACATTACATGAAGATATTTAATTTATGTAGATGCAAATGTAACAATAACATTAAATTGGACGATTTAGAATATAAGTAAACCATTCCAGTATGTCATATTGGAGAAACAAGATGTTAAAAGTTATTAGTCCATAATTTAATCTAGGGATTGTTTCAGAACTCTCTTTGCAATTACAGTTACATTTAATATTGAACTACAAACATGGTGAAATGTAGTTAGAATTATTTTAACGTTAGTTTCTTGGTATATATAAAATATGTCTTGCATAGTGTCTAGTCTTGGTCTACTTGTGCTATGAACAATCAAATTGTCAATTATTAATTTTGTTCATAATACATGGATAGGATTTTTTTAAAAATATTTTGTGATACCAAACTATACAGCCTATCTGTCGGAATTGTTTTGCAGAATGAAAAATTATGCTCAACATCACACGATGTTATGGGAGGATACACGTACGAGGGCGGATCGGAAAGTAACGCACAATAATTTTGTTCTGCCTTGTTATTGCAGCTAGAATGTTGAAATTTCACAGAGATATAGTTTGAAGTTTTCACTACAGATGGTATTTTTTCTCAGGTACACCTCGTGCGAGAGAAGCTTGAACTATGCAACAAAGATGGCGCGCATGCTACAGTCGTCCACCTGTGAGGAACAGAGAAGTGTTGTTCGATTTTTGTGGGCCAAAGGGCATAAACCCAGTGAAATTCACAGGGACATGCGTGGCGTGTATGGGGATGATTGTATGGACCGTAGCAATGTCTCCAGGTGGTGCACATTCTTCCAAGAGGGACGCGTGAACCTTAGTGATTCGCCACGTGATTCGCCTTAGTGATTCCTGGCCGGCAAACGCTTTGAGACAGATGTGGAAGTGAAATCAGCAGTGCGCAGATGGCTACACTCCAACCAAACGGACTTCTACGAACAGGGCATATTGAAACTGGTAACACGATGGGAAAAATGTGTTGAGAAAGTTGGTGACTATGTCGAAAAGTAGGTAAAAGATGTAAGTTCATTTGTGATTTTTTCCTTTTTTTTTTACTATTAAACTTTTTAAAAAACAATTATTGTGCGTTACTTTCCGATCCGCCTTGTGGACGACTGTAGCATGCGCGCCATCTTTGTTGCATAGTTCAAGCTTCTCTCGCAAGAGATGCACCTGAGAAAAAAATACCATCTGTAGTGAAAACTTCAAACTATATCTGTGTGAAATTTCAACATTCTAGCTGCAATACCAAGGCAGAAAAAATTATTGTCCGTTACTTTCCGATCCGCCCTCGTATCATGCTATATTTGATAGTTTGATGTAAGTGAGAAAAATGCTGGCCTAACCTACATCAACGTTACTAATTTCACAAAGCACTGCTTCAAGTAATGCTGTAATCTGTTCACGAAGTAAAGACTGTCCTCAGGTAGCAAGAACGAACTGACAGCTACCTGACTACAGAAAATTCCAATACTGTTATTCTACTTATTCATCTAGGCTCATGATCTTGTTGTGGGGGACAAAAACCTCCATCGAACTTGACACTCTGTGACTCATCATCCAATTATTTGCTTTTATAAATATATTGAAAATTTTCACTTGTCTACCACATTACATTGTCAAAAATTACACGAATACATTCATTTCAAAAATATTTTAATGAATTCCTAGATCTTTAATTGAAAAAAATACCGGAATTTGAATGTTGAAAAATATGAAGGAGTATGAAATGTTCACTAAAATATGAACATTTTGCTAAAATATTATGAAATATGAAGTTTTTTGTTGGTCTTATTTGATTCTGCATATCATAAAATGTAAAGATACTTAACCTCAGCGCTCTCTGACAAATAGATTAAAACATGAAATTTCATAAAATTCCTCTCTCTATTTATAACAAATATGAGAAAATTTGAATTTCATATAATTAAACATCGTATTACTTTTTAAATTTTGGTGTGTGCGTGTATTATACCGTACATATATTTCACAAAACTATTACTTCGTGTAGGCCTAATTACATTGAATTGTTATAATATTAAACAAACTTCAAAGAAATAAAAATAATATTAAAATGAATAACACGAAAATGGAAACTAACCCAATTTATTTAAAACTACGTACATCTACACTAATTTATAATATTAAAAATAAACTAAAATATAGTATAAAAATTAATTACATCAGAATTGAAAACATTGATGCAGTATGGATAAATAATGAAAGCAGACGAATTTTTGCAATGGGTAATAAGAAAACATAAAAAGAATGATGCGCGGATACACAACTCAGCCAACATAATACGGAGGGAAATTGAAATGTATTACAAACATAACTGAAAAGTTGAATTAAAACCGGTATAAGCAACTGGCTGTTAAAAGCAGCTGGTACAACGCATATTGACTCTGTACTCGTGGTAGCCTTAAGCGTCAGATGACTGCCTGGGGATTTAACCTGAAGTTCGTATAACCGGCCCTAAAAAAAACAATCAAACGTTTTTATAACAACTTGACTCCAATAGTTGCAATTTAGAATTTCACTAACAGTAAGACGTTTTGTGCAAAATATCGATATACACATACACCACATTTTGTAATAACACTACTTTCATAGGTATATAACTGCACACTTTCAATTTTTTTTTCTCTTCATACTTCATCTATTATTTGCAAATACATTTATGTTCTCGTTTAATTAGCTACTATAATTATTATAATTATTTTCACCGTGCAACATATAGATCGTTAAGAAAGCTAAAATACTACATGTCAACTCCTTTATCTTATCTCCTACCAGCACAAAATAAATAGGGAGAAAGCATTAAATCCATGCGAAAAGCAGTTACATATATTCAGGATCCTGCCTTAATTAATCCTTGAAGACTTGAATGAAAACCTTTGTTCTTCTCCCGACGAACCTTTATGTAAATAATTAATAATTGACGAACCACATTTCTACATACCTCCGATACCACTAATAATACATTGACTAACATCACAAAAGAACTAAAACGTTTCAATTCGACAGCCCAAGTAGATGACCAAATAGTACATCTTACTTAACTGAGACACTTGACATAATACTTAAAATCTGATACACACATTCAATGTTTCAATTATGACAGGCATTTTACTGACGAAATTAAAAATGGTAATAGTAAAATATCTATACAAGATCGAAAATCCAATATCATCCAGAGATTACAAATTATTCAGAATTCTTTCTTCCCTCTTCAATAATCTGATCGAGTGCATGATCTATTTATTCAGAGTACTCTGTCCACACTAAGAAAAACACTTGACGAAAATAAATGGGCGGGTATTCCATGAAGCACGTGATTGCTAATTATTGGGTTAACAAAAATTATGAGGATACTGGGTTATATACATGTATAGGAGGTAAATTCGCACATTTACTAACACCAAATTAATATACAGCATTGCCAGGTTACCGTGGATATGAGAAAATATGTCCGAAAAGCTGAGAAAATAATTCAGATTGCAGTTTTAACGCACTTCAATTTATTCCATTCGGCCCCTAATATCTCTTTCTCTTCCCCTCGCTTTGCAAGATTTCTCAATATTAACGGGGAATCATTATGGCACTCTCGCTGGAAATGAGAGAATTATTTACGTTATATAGCAGGGTCAGTTTCAAATATATGCGAATTATTGTTTACATACCGAAGTTCAAAGAAACATGTTATATACTGTATTCTCATCAAGTATAGTTAACATAAGTAGCTTTAAATACGTAATTATATTTATCAAGTGCGTGATCTACTTTTTCGCTTCCTCTGAACTGTGCATTGGCCATGAAAGAATCGCAGTAACTGCAGAAGTCACGTGCTTCATAGATTAACCGCTCATTTAATTTCCTCGGGTTTGTTTCTTAGGCTGGATAGAGTTACTGCGATTCTCTCATGGTCAAAGCACACTTCAGCGGAAGTCAAATAAATAGATCACGTGCTCGATTAATATATTTACGTAAACTATAGTTGACCTGAGTACAGTATATACCTGCATGATTTTTCGAAGATCGGAAATTAACTAAAAATTCGCATTTGTTTGAAATCGAACCTGCTATAACATGTTAACAATTCTCTCATTCCCAACGATATTCCCACAATGATTCGCCTTTCGTATGTAGCAAATTTTCAAAGCGAGAAAAAAAGAGAAACAGATAAAGGGATGAAAGAAATAGAAATGGAATGAATTGCAGTGCCGGAGAACAGCATCTGGATTACTTCCTCAGCGTTTTGGACATATTGTCTCATGACCAAGGTAACATGACAATGCTAAATATTAAGCTGGTGTTAGTAAATGTGAATATACCTACTATAAATATATATAACACTGTTCCATAGTTATTTCTGTTAATGTAGCTAATTAACTATAATTATTTAGGTTAGCAAAAATGATGAGGAAACAGGGTTATAAACATGTATAGGAGGTACATCCTCACATTTACTAACACCACCTTAATATTTAGTTTTGCTACGTTATCATGGATACGAGACAATATGTCCGAAACGCTGAGAAAATAATACTGATTGCAGTTCTCACACACTGCAATAATTCATTACATTTATATTTCTTTCGGCCAATGTACTCTTTTGCTTTTATCCTCGCTTTGCAAAGATTTCTTAATATTAACGGCGAATCATTGTGGCTGTATAATTGGAAATGAGAGAATTATTTACGTTTTATGGCAGGTTCCGTTTCAAACATATGTGCATATTTTTTTACACTCCGATGTTCAAAGAAACATGTTGGTATATACTATATTCTGATCAACTGTTAACATAAATATTTTCAAATAAGTAATTATATTAATCGAGTGCATGATTAATTTTTTCGCTTCCTCTGGACATTTCTTTCTCCATGAACGAATCGCAGTAACTTAAGCAGTCACGTGTTCCATAGATTACCCGCCTATTTAGTTTCCTCAAGTGTGTTTGTTAGGCTGAGAAACACAGATGACGAAAATAAATGAGCAGGTAATCCATGAAGCACGTGATTGCTGCAGTTACTGCCATTCTCGGAAAGTGAAAGCGCATTTCAGCGGATGCGAAAAGTTAGATCCTACACTCGATTAATATAAAAACTAACGTATTTAAAGCTATTTATGTTAACTATAATTAATCAGAGTACAATACATACTTGTTTCTTCAAAGATTGGAAACTACTTAAAATGTCGTATTTGTTTGAAATCGAATCTGCTATAAAACGTTAACATGTCTCTCATTTCCAACGATATTCCCACAATTATTCGTCTTTAGTATTAGGAAAACTTACAAAGCGAGGAAAAAGAGGGAGTAATAAAGTGCGAAAGAAACAGATTTGGAATGACGATCATGAAGAGGATTTTCGGGATTAGGCCGTGGTCGTGAGTCTTGTAGTTCCCCGATGTTTCGCCAGAGACTGCGTCTGGCATCCTTAAGGGTTTTCTTGAGACCCTTGAGGATGCCAGACCCAGTCTCTGGCGAAACGTCGGGGAACTACAAGCCTCACGACCATGGCCAACAGCCTGAAAATCTTCTTCAAGATTATCATAGCAAATCCGGCCGTGAAAGTCTACATCAATACATTATATTTGGAATGAATTCCACTGCGAGAGAACTGCAACTGTATTATTTTCTCATCTTTTTGGACTCATTGTCTCCATTACCATAGTAACATTAAATTGCTTAATATTAACCTGGTGTTAGTAAATGTGAGAATATACCTCCTAAATATATATATATATATATATATATATATATATAACCCTGATCCCTAATCATATCTGTTAATCTAACTAAATATCTGTAACTACTTAGTTCGAGAAAATTATGTGGGTTATTTTATATCCTCACATTTACTAACACCAGTTTAATATTTAGCATTGACATGTTACCATGGTTATGAGACAATATGTCAGGAACGCTGAGATAATAATCAGATTGCTCATCTCGCGCTCTGCAATTCATTCCATTACTACATTTTTTGGCCCATATTCTCTCTTGCAATTCCCTTCGCCTTGCAAATTTCTTAATATTAACGGCGAATCATTGTGGCACTATCATTGAAAATGAGAGAATTATTTACGTTTTATACTAGGTTTAGTTTGAAACATATGCGACTTTTTTTTACACTCCGATGTTCAAAGAAACATGCAGGTATATACTGTATTCTGATCAACTACAGTTATCATAAATAGCTTAAAAAGCGTAATTATATTAATCGAGTGCATGCTCTATGTTATACGTTTCTTCTGAACTGTGCTTTGGCCTTGAACGAATCGCAGTAACTGCAGCAGTCATGTGTTTAATAGATTACGCTCCCATTTAATTTCCAAAAGTATGTTTTTTTAGGCTGAATAGAGTACTCTGTCCAACCTAAGAAACACACTTGACGAAAATAAATGGGCTTGTAATCCATGAAGCATGTGATTGCTGCAGTTACTGCGATTCTCTCGTATCTATTTATCTTCGGGTTTTTACAGCTGCTGCCGTCTTCCCGTGCCAAACATCCAAAGCCTACGGTCTTGGGCATCTTCGATGCTTAGCCCTCTAGCTTGCATTACTGTCTTCATGTTTTCCTTCCATGTTAACTTTGGTCTCCCTCTTTTCTTCTTTCTGTTCGGATGTCATTCATATAGTTGCTTCGGTCATCGCTCATCTTCCATTCTTAAAACATGTCCTAACCACTTTTAATTCCTTCTCCTCAATTCTTTCAATTATGATTTCTTCAGCTTCCATTGTGTTTCTAATTTCCTTATTTGTGACATGTTCTAATTTAGACTTTCTGGCACTTCTGCGATTCTCTCATAGTCAAAAAACCCTGTTACCATGTTACCATGATAATGAGACGATATGACCGAAACGCTCAGAAAATAATCCAATTGCAGGTCTCTCGCACTGCAATTCATTCCACTTTTGTTACTTTCGGCACGTTATCTCTCTCTCTCTCTCTCTCTCTCCTCTCTCTCTCTCTCTCTTTTACCCTCGCTTTGTAAGTTTTCTTAATACTAAAGACGCATCATTGCGGTAATATCGTTGGAAACGAGGGAAATGTTAACGTTTTATAGCAGGTTCGATTTCAAACAAATGCGATTTTTTAGGTAGTTTCTGATCTTCGAAGAAACATGTAGGTATATACTGTATTCTGATCAACTATAGTTAACACATATAGCTTTAAATACGTAATTATATTAATCGCTTCCGCTTAATAGCGCTTTCCTTATTTGAGAATTACAGTAACTGCAGAAATCACGTGCTTCATGGATTACCCGCCCATTTATTTTCGTCAAGTTTGTTTCTTTAGCTGGACAGAGTACTCTATCCAGCCTAAGAAACGCAGTTGAGGCTCTCACATTGAATGAGCGCGTAATCAATTAAGCACATGACTACTGCAATTTCTGCTAATCGTTCATGGCCGAATCACAGTTCAGAGGAAGCGAAAAAATAGATTATGCATTTGGTTAATATAATTACGTATTTTAGGTTATTTATGTTAACTATATTTGATCAGATTACAGTATATAACTACAATTTTCTTTGAACACCGTAGCGTAAATAAGTATTCGCATATGTTTGAAACTTGATATGCTGTACACCTTAAATAATTCTTACATATCCAATGATAGCGCAAAAATGATTCGCCGTTAATATTAAAAAATCTTGCAAAGCGAGGGGAAAATGGGCCGAAAGAATTAGAAATGGAATGAATTTCACTGCCTGAGAACTGCAGTCTGGATTATTTTCGGACGTATTGTCTCATAATCATGGTAACGTATCAAAGCTAAATATTAAGGTGGTGTTAGTAAAAGTGAGAATATAGCTCCTATACATGTATATAACCCTGCTTCCTCATCATTTTTGTTAACCTAAATAATAATAGTTAATTAGTTAAATTAACATTAAAGATTAAGGAACATGGTTATATATATATATATATATATATATATATATAGGAGGTATACTATCAGATTTACTAACACCAGTTTTAGCTTTGTCATGTTATCATGGTCTTGGGACAATATGTCAAAAACGCTGATAAAATTATCCTATTGCAGTTCACTCTTACTGCAATTCATTCCATTTCTGTTCCTTTCATCGCTTTACCTCTCTCCCTTTTTCCCTCGCTTTGTAAGTATTCTTAATACTAAAGACAAATCATTATGGGAATATCATTGCAAATGTGAGAAATGTTAACGTGAATATCAGGTTCGATTTCAAACAAATGCGAATTTTTACGCCGTTTCCGATCTTCGAAGACACATGTAAGTACATATTGTATTCTGATCAACTATAGTTAACATAAATAGCTTTAAATACATAATTATATTATTCGAGTGAAGGATCTATTGTTTCACTTCCGCTGAACTGCTCTTTGATCATGAAAGAACCGCTGTAACTGCAGCAATACGTGCTTCATGGACTACCCACTCATTTATTTCGTCAAGTGTGTTTCTTAGGCTGGACAGAGTACTCTATCCAGCTTCAGAAACACACTTGAGGAAATTAAATGGGCAGGTAAACTATGGAGCACATGACTGCTGCAGTTACTGCGATTCGTTCATGGAGAAGTACAGTTTTGAGGAAACAAAAAGTAGATCATGCACTCGATTAATATAATTACGTATTTAATGGCATTTATGTTAACTATAGTTGATCTGGATACCGTACACGGAGTGCGGCATTTATAGAGCTGTTGCATTTTGCTCCGAAACAAAAGGAAATATCGAAACTTTTTTCATACCAAATTTGCTGTATTCATATGAGGACATAAGATGGTGATCTTGACTCGTTTTAAAATGCCATTCTCTATGTTATTTCAAAGTGAAATTACTTTTTTAATCGGATTGTGTTTTATTCTAAGGAAATGTAAAGAGCATTCAATTTTAAGCATAAAAGTGTAAGTATATTTATGCGCTAGATGTGATAAGTGTTGTGATATTGGACAAATAAGATTGCAAAATCTTTTCTATCAGTTGTCAGGTTAGGCAAGAAGATCTCAGGGTTGTGAATTTTATATAAGCAGAAACAACGTAAATTTATCACTCAAAGTTTAAGGAGTGTAAAACTATTTATTAATGGAGATTATACAATTATTGATATTACATTTATTATTTTTATCTAATAATGGAGTCGATGAAGCTATTCTGAAGTCCACGTGCTTGATTCAAAATATTTTCAAAGTCAAAACATTTTTTAGAAAACTTAATCTTTCTAAAGTTTTAAATAACTTTAAGTTTAACAAGTTCTTGGACGATTCTAAATTTAAACTGTATCGGAGATCGCGGTCTGTAGATCTAAGATATTACAACACTGAATACAGAGTGACTGAGAGTGAGAAAATTTTGGTATGCGTTCTCGCTTAAAAAGAAGATGGCTCCTCCTACTTCTTCGATTCCGCTCGATACAATTTGAATATACATATGTTATAGTAACTCTTATTCGGTAGTTATGTGTTCCCTTAGAGCCGCTCGGCCGGGTTCATCTCCTTGAGAGTTCCTGAAATATAAGTTTGTTTCACACTGCTATGACAATGTTTGATAATTTTCACGTGTGCAGGGGTGTCTTTTACTTGTAAATGTTGATCTCTTTCTTCTTGGAATTACTTGGCCAAAGGCGTTAACTACATTTTCTGAGATAAATGATTTATAATTGCCTTTTGATATTGTATAATAGATAACTGTTGTGGCTTCAGTTTCTGGCAAGTTGGTAAACTGTCATATCAAAGAGGACTATGTTATATTTTCTAAAGGGGGGATGAAGTTTTCTTGTTACCTGTGTAGGTCGGGTTGGCATTTTAAACACCAAGAACTACTTTTATTCTCGTCGTGTAGTGGAATTTACCTGAGTGTATTACAGCATACGTCTTTTTATAGCAATATTAATAAGATAACATATTTTGATAATTTGTTGATTTATTTATTTATTTATTTATTATTTTAATTAAATATTTGATATGATTTATCTAATCCTTGTAATTTTCTGATTCTAATCGAGACATTATACCCTCCATGGTATCTTTAACATTGTCGTGGTGGAGTGGCTTGCTGTCCGGCTGTAGCGTAAATGATCCCGAGAGCTATGCCGCGCGGTAAGCATTGCTGCCGATAGGGTTACCCATGCCGGACTGGTCGAAGGTGATAAGCCAGACGAAATAAGTACCTTGGTCGAAAGAGTGACGATCTTTCACCGTAAAAATACAACCGTCAAGAAATGCGGACATGGGTTCTACTGGGGTAAAATTTTCCGGAGGTCAAATAGTCCCCCATTCGGTTCTCCGGGCGGGGACTACTTCAGGGAACCCATGCCAAAGGCTCAAACACAGGGACATGTTCCTAGGAACATGGAATGTTAGGACTTTATACAATAGCGGGGCACTAGAGATATTAACGCGGGAATTGGATAAATCGCCCTTGGATATAGTCGCTTTACAGGAAGTTAGGTGGCCAGGAGAAGGTAGTCAGGAATCAGGAAGCTTTGCATTATACTATGGGGGTGCAGAAAGACCTGCATTTGGAACGGGTTTTTTAGCAGAAGGAGGATCCTATCCGCTATCCGAGATATTAAGTTTGTTAGTGATAGGATATCATACATAATTCTAAAGGGTAAACGACATGATTTTATTGTAAATGTACATGCCCCCACAGAAGATAAAGATGACAAGATCAAGGATGAGTTCTATGAAGAATTAGAATGCTTATTTGATAGCCTTTCACGATATCATATGAAAATTGTCTTAGGAGATTTTAATGCAAAAGTGGGGCGGGAAGATATATTCAAACCAACAATAGGCAAATTCAGTCCTCATGAAGATAGTAACGACAACGGGGTTAGATTAGTCACATTTGCCACATCAAAGAATCTCATTGTTAAGAGCACAACATTTCAGCATAAGGATATTCATAAATACACCTGGACGTCCCCAGATGGAGAAACTCGGAACCAGATAGATCATGTATTAGTGGATAAACGCTGGCACAGTAGCATCATTGATATTAGATCAGTTAGAGGGACAGACTGCAATTCAGATCATCATCTGGTCAGGGTGAAAATCAGACAACGGCTATCGCTTATGACAGGAACGAACGCTAAAGACGATTCTGTAAAATATGAATTAAAAAACTTGAAAAATGATGAAATGCGGCAAGAATACCAAATAAAAATTGCTAATAGATTTGAAGTACTGGAATCTTCAGATGACAATGTTGCAAACGAAGAAGAAACTGATATAAATAAAGAATGGGAGGCTATAAGAGATACTATTAAATTGTCAGCATCAGAAAGCATAGGTTGTTTAAAAAAAGGCAAAACAAGAAATGGTTTGATGAGGAATGTGCCGACATCGTAAAGAAAAGAAAGCTAGCAAAAATGAAATGGTTACACGAGCCAAATGAGGTAAATTTAGAGCAATTGGGTAGTGTTAGACGGGAAACCACCAAGTTACTAAAGAGTAAGAAGAGGGAATATTTGAGAGAGAAGATTAATGATCTTGAAATGAATGCAAAAAATAGGAACATTAGAGAATTATATCAGGGAATTAGTATAGAGAAGAAAGGGTTTCAGGCTAGAACAAACATAATTCGGAATGAAAATGGGGATATGATTGCAGATTCCAAGAGTATATTAAATAGATGGAAAAGTTATTTTAATCAGCTATTAAATGTACATACAGAACAGGACATTGAGGAGGATAAGTTACAGACAGCAGAAATGCTAGTCGCAGAGCCAAGTGCATTAGAGGTTGAAATGGCAATTGAAAAATTGAAGATGTATAAAGCATCAGGTTCAGATGAGATCCCAGCAGAACTGATAAAATCAGGGGGAGAAAAATTGATGGACAAGATACGCTGGTTGCTTACTATGATTTGGGAAAAAGAAGCTCTTCCAGATGAATGGAAGGAAATCAATTATCGTACCAATTTAAAAGAAAGGAGATTAAAACTGATTGCAACACCTATATGGGCATCTCATTACTTTCAACTTCGTACAACATATTCTAACAAATATATTAGTACGCAGACTTACTTCCTATATTGATGACATTCTAGGAGATCATCAATGTGCATTTTTAGAAGAAACAGGTCTACAAACAGATCGAATTTTTAGTATAGACTAAAGACAGACTTTTAGAAAAGAAATGGGAATATAATGGTACCAGTACATCAACTATATGTAGACTTTTCAAAGAAAGCATATGATTCCATTAAGAGGGATAAAGTATATAGCCTAATCCGGCTGGAGTTCGGAATTCTCTAAAAAGTTAGTTAGACTTCTAAACGAGTTTGTCTAAATTGCTCAACGAAGGCGGTGCGTGTAGTGCACACATTTTCAGACACTTTTGAAATCCAGAATGGGTTTCAAGCAAGGAGATGCACTATCTCCTCTACTATTGAATTTTGTACTAGAGCATGCCAGTAAATCTTTAGAGGAATTTGCGGCAGGCTTACAACTCAAACGTATCAAGAAGCTGTTGTTTTATGTCTGATGATGTAGTACTACTGGCCGATAGCGGATGAGATTACTAAATTCCAACACGCACACACTATTGAATAACACTAAGAAATTAGGACTGGGAAGTAAATATCAGTAAAACCTAACTATATGTTCAACACGTATAAATACATGTATATAATCGGAAATGAAACCGCTAATGACTCAAATGAGGGAAATTTTGAGGAATTGGCTGAATTCAAATACCTAGGCAACAATATCACAAATAGGAATGAGATGCACAAACTAAATTAAACAGTAGGCGCAATTCTGGAAATGCATCCTATTATGCATTGCAGAGACTTTTGATGTCTCCAACTCCTTGTCAAAAAAACGGTTTTAAGTCGGATAAAATATATAAAACTATTATTCTGTAGCCAGTTAATATTATAGTGTGGGTGCGAAACATGGACTCTTACATTTAAGGGAGGAAAGGAGATTACGAGTATTCTGAGAATAAAGTTCTTAGGCAAATTTTTGGAACCAAAGAGAGATGAACAGACATGTGAATGGAGAAGACTACACATCAATGAAAACCCATGGTCTTTAGAGGAACGCCAGAAGTAATAAGACCCGTTAAGTCCCGTAGACTGCGATGGGCAGGGACATATTGCGCGTATGGGGAATGAAAGACGTGCATGGAAACTTCTTGTAGGAAAGCCAGAGGGAAAACGCCCAGTTGGTAGACCAAGAATGAGGTGGGAGAACGACATTAACTATGATTTGAGGGAAGTGGATTATACAGGGAATGATTGGAAGGCATTGGCTCAGGATCAGGCTGTATGTAGAGCTTATGTCCGTGCGGCCATGAACCTACGGGTTCGATAGTGCCAGTGAGTAAGTAAGTAAGTAAGTAATGATACATTATAAGACATGTTTATCTTATGGCATACTTGATTACATTTTCGGTGTATTTTAGTTTTAGGTATATGTATATTATATGAGACTAGTATTTTGGTAATTTTATTACAGTTTTATTTTAGTTTACAATATCATTTCATATTATTTTGCCACATACGGGGGTGCGGCATTTATAGTGCTATTGCCATTTTGCTCCGAAACGAAAGGAAAAATCTAAATATCTTTCATACCAAATTTGCAGTATTCATACGAGAATATAAGATAGTGATCTTGACTTGTTCTTAAAATGCCATTCATAATGTTATTTCAAAGTGAAATTACCTTTTTAATCGGATTGTGTGTTTTATTCTATAGAGATGTAAAGAGCATTCAATTTTGAGCATACAAGTTCATGTATACTTATGCGCTAGATGTGATAAGTGTTGTAATATTGGACAAATAAGATTGCAAAAGGTTTTCACACACTTTGACTTCTCTCTCTCTCTCTCTCTCTCTCTCTCTCTCTCTCTCTCTCTCTCTCTCTCTCTCTCTCTCTCTCTCTCTCTCTCTCTCTCTCTCTATATATATATATATATATATATATATCTTTTACCTTGTTATTGTTCTGCATTTGTTTATGTAAGCTGGTTTCTTGATCATCTGTACAGCATAATTATTTCCATAACGATACTCATTTGTTTACATTACAGTAAGTTCGATTGTTGATATCGGTACGAGTTTATCCATTGTCACTTTAAAATTCATAAGAACATTACCAATTCTCAGTTTGCTCCACTTCGTTTTGTAATCATGGATGTTCGATACACGATTAATGAGCGAATCGATATGATTTACATTTATGTTGAAGCTCACAAGAATGCTAGAGCAGCTTGCAACTTGTACGGTGAACGGTATCCTGAAAGGAGACAGCTATGTGTAAGAAATTTTCAACGACTTGCGAACTTATTCTCTGAATCTGGAAGTGTTGCACCAAGAAAACATGATCGACGAAGAACTGCTACTGGGGAAAATTCGGAAGTCGCTGTATTACTTGCAGTTGCTGTTAATCCTCCCGTCAAATGGAACATGATTCGGGAATTTCTCAAAGGATTATTCTTCGAATACTTCACCATAATAAATGCCATCCATATCACATTAAGTCTACATCAAGCCCTTTATGGGGACGATTTTCAGAAGCGTGTTGAATTTTGCCAATGGGCTCTAGCATAATTCGAAAATGGTACGTTTTCAAACATTTTATTTTCTGATAAGCTGACATTCACCAACCATGCTCACGTGAACCGACATAATATGCATTATTGGTCAGGGGAAAATCCAAGATGGTTATGTGAAGTTGAACATCAAAGGCAGTGGAGCGTGAATGTTTGAAGTGGAATTCTGGGATTGCGTGTAATTGGACCATACTTCATTGAAGGTAAACACAATGGTCGCAAATACAGAATTCTTTTGGATCAAGAATTCCTGCCTTACTTGAAGATGTGCCCCCGGGATGTCATGTGGTATCAACACGGTGGTTTCCCAGATCATTACTCAGCTGTAGCTTGAGAAATACTCAATAGAGATTATCCTAATCCATGGATAGGACGTAGAGGGTCTGTCCATTGTCCTGCTCGCTCTCCGGATCTCATTTCTCTAGGCTTCTTCTTATGGGTATACATTATGGATAGAGTTTATCAAGAAATGCCAACGACACCCGAAAATCTACGTCAACAAATTAGAAATGTCTCTGTAGGAATCAACAAAGAACTCTAGAGGCGTGTTCAACTGCCTTTTGAAGCGCGTTAATGGTCGTTACTTCGAGCATTTACTAAATTAAAATTGTTTGTAATGTGAACATTAATTATGGTTTACATACAAGTACATTATTGATGTAAATGGATGCCAGTAAAGTCAAAGTCTGTGAAAACCATTTGCTATTTTATTTGTCCAATATCACAACACCTATCACCCCAAGCGGATAAATGTACTATCACATTTATACTCAAAATTGGATGTTATTTCCATTTCCATAGAAGAAAATATACCATCCCATTTAAAAAAAGTAATTTGACTTTGAAATAGCATTGAGAATAGCATTTTAAGAACGAGTCCTCTTATGAATACTGCAAATTTGTATGAAAGAATATTTGATTTACCCTTCGTTTCGGAGCAAAATGGTAACGACACTATAAATGCCTCACCCCGTATATAGGTCCATTATTTTGTAATGGATATAAGATAATATTGATGTGATTTTAAAATAAATAACGGTGGAAATGCATGGTTACAGTATACGTACAGAGATATTTGGTAAAAGAAATACATGTATAAATCATCAAATTTAGTTTTAGATATATATGAAAATTCACATTATCCACTTTACTCATTGCGATTACTAATTATATATATATATATATATATATATTACAATGTTAAATGTAATAACGCGTTCATATAAGTTTGTTTAATAGAAATTCATATAAATATACAGGCTTAAGATGGATAATACTCGTATTGATATAATTTAATAAAAATTAATATTATTACTAATATTATATTATTAAATTAGTCTTCACTTTCTTGTTGTTGCTGCTATATTTGTCATCTAAGTTTACTTATCATCATCATCATCATCACCGCCATTGTTATTATTAAAATTTATGTTTCCTTTTAACTTTGTTTTGAATATTACCTTCGGGAATATGTATCAATACGTAGATACAACGTACATGCGTTAATATGGGCGTTTCCTGTTTAATTGATACTACTACTACTACTACTACTAATAGCTTACTTACTCACTCACTGGCACTATCGAACCCGTGGGTTCATGGCCGCGCGGACATAAGCTCTCCATACATCCCTATCCTGAGCTAATGCTTTCCAATCATTCCCTGTATAATCTACTTCTCTCAAATCATAGTTGATGTTATTCTCCCACCTCATTCTTGGTCTACCTACTGGGCGTTTTCCCTCTGGCTTTCCTATAAGAAGTTTCCATGCAAGTCTTGCATTCCCCATACGTGCAACATGACCTGCCCATCGCAGTCTACGAGACTTAACTATTCTTATTATATCTGGCTTCCTAAAAAGACCATGTAGTACACTGTTATGTAGTCTTCTCCATTCACCTGTTTGTTCATCTCTCTTTGGTCCAAAAGTTTCCTAAGTACTTTATTCTCAAATACTTGTAATCTCCTTTCCTCCCTTAAAGTATGAGTCCATGTTTCGCATCCATAAAATGTAACTGGTAGAATAATAGTTTTATATATTTTCAGTTTAACGTTTTTTGAAAGGAGTTTGGACATCAAGAGTCTCTGCAATGATTAATAGCACGCATTTCCAGAATTGAGCCTATGTTTAATTTCTTTGTGCATCTCATTCCTATTTGTGATTATTGTTCCTAGGTATTTGAATACAGCCACTTCCTCAAAATTTCCCTTATTTGTCATTAGCGGTCCATTTCCATTATATAATGGTACTGTACATCAGCTATACGTAGACTTCAAAAGAGCATATGATTCAATTAAGAGGGAGAAGTTATATAGTATCCTGTTGGAGTTCGGAATTCCTAAAAAGTTAGTTAGACTTATACGAATGTGTCTAAATGGCACAAAGAGTAGGGTGCGTGTAGGCAAACAGTTTTCGGACACTTTTGAAATCGAGAATGGGTTGAAGCAAGGAGATGCACTATCTCCTCTACTATTTAATTTTGTACTAGAGCATGCCATTAAATCTTTAGAGAATGAGGAAGGCTTACAACTGAATGGTATTAATAAGCTGGTAGTTATGCTGATGATGTAGTACTATTGGCCGATAGCGAGGAGATACTAAAAGACAACACGCACACATTATTGAGTAACACTAAGAAATTAGGACATGAAGTAAATATCAATAAAACTACTACTACTACTACTACTACTACTACTACTACTACTACTACTACTACTACTACTACTACTTCTACTAATAATAGTACTACTACTACTACTACTACTACTACTAAAAATAATAATAATAATTATTATTATTATTATTATTATTATTATTATTATTAAATACTAAATTGTATGTACCAACATAAAGATATACATAAATACACCAAAATGAACAGAATAAGACAACAGAGATCCATAATTGACTATATAAAAAACAGAATTGTTCAATTCATTTCAAGATGTCAGTATGCATCGATGAGCCGAATGTGGCTCAGATCATTTTTTTAGTAGACTAAAAGGCACTACACACTGGCCTTGGAAAGTAGGAAACGCCGAGAAAAACAATAATAATATATCTGAGGAAATAAGGAGGGAAGTTCAAAATGACAAGTTTAAAATATATCTGTTAAGAGAACAAAGCGTTAGAATGTTTTATGAACAAAGAATGAATCAAGAATTAAATGAAGATTTGGATGGAAATACTGATGAAATATATGAGTTCATTGTAAAGAGTATTCAAAAAGTGGCCTTTGAGATTCTAGGGACAGAAGGGAAAAAATAAATATAAATGAATGGATGACACCAGATATTTTGCAGAAAATAGATGACAAAAATAAAACTTATAAATAATGGCTCAGTTCTAACACAGAGAAAACAATATATATATATATATATATATATATATATATATATATATATAATATATATACATAAAGAAAAGACTCATACAGTAATTAAAAAATACGGAAAGCTAAAAATGACCATTGGGACAGAATATGTGCATAAATATACTGCCTAATAGGATTTAAACAATCAACAACAGCAGAAATTGAGAAACAAATGTGTCACGTCAAACAAATATGTAAATAATTTCACTAAAATAATGGCAACAATATTACAATAAATTATTAAATGAGGAACGGGGGGAATACATGGAAGAAGGCAAATTTATCAATGAGACTATAGATTGGGAAATATCTGCGGAAGAAGTGGCAGCATGTATCCATGAGGGAAAAAATGGGAAGCCAGTGGAACTGATGGAATTAATCTAGAGTTATTAAGATATGGAGGACGAAAAGTGATAAAATGGCTTATACATTATATACAAATACTCCTACAGGAGGAACAATCCCCTCAGAAATGAAATTGGGGTTTATAAGCTCGATATATAAGAATGGAGAGAGAAGAAACTGCTGTAATTATAGATGGATATGAGTAAATAACTCAATTATGAAAATATCCACTTGCATTATAAAACATAGATAAGACAGGGAATACAAAGATATGGAAGACCAAAGTGGGTTCACTGCAGGCAAATAATGCACTTGTAATATATTTATACTGAGACAGGTGTTAGAGAAATACCGAGAGAAATCGCAACCAGTAGATTTGATCTTTATTTATTTGTAAAGCCTTATGATAGTGTACCCTGAATCTTGCTCTGGAAAGCCCTAGAATAGGCGAATATAAATGACAGAACAATTAATATTATAAGATCATTATACTCAGAGAACAAATGTCAAATTAAGATGAGAAACAGACTTCCAGAAACATTTCAAACATCAAAAGGTCTACTACAAGTATGTTTCATTTCACCAACGTTTGTTCGAAATATATATTGATAACTGTACAAAGAATTGGTCAAACACTGGGAATTCAAATAGAAGATAATTATAACCTCCAACATTTACTATTCGCAGATGATCAGGTGGTGATTTCCCAGGATCCAGATGTTGTATCTTTCATGTTAAGGAAATTAGAGATAGAATACAAAAAATGGGGATTACAGATAAATTATAATAAAACAGAATATCTTTCATCGGATACAACAGATGAGCTCAAATATAATTCAGAAACAATATATATTGTTAAACATTTTAAAAATTTAGGATCTATTTTTGATAAAAGTGAGAATTCAACTTCAGAAATTGAAAGAAGAATTACTGATGGGAGAAGAATCATTGGTATGTTGAAACTCAGTGTTTTGGAATAGAAATATCATATACAGAACGAAGACAACTATATTTCAAGTTCTGTTACACAGCATTTCATTACTCGGGTCCGGAACCTGGACAGTAAGTAGAAAACAAGCAAATATGTTGTTAGCTGTAAAATTAATTTTTGGAGGCCATTGACAAGAATTTCAAAAAGGGATAAGGTCCGAACAACAGCACAATAAGGGTAATTATGCAAGTTGAAAAAAACATATTAGGAAAAATAGATGAAAAACGTTTAAAATGGTATGGACACCTCATAAGAATGGAAGAAGAGAGAATACCAAAAAAGATCCTTAATTGGAATGCTAATGAAAGAAGTGGAAGAAGCAGCCCTAGAGAACAATGGATGGATGGAGTGAAAAGAAGTATGGAAGCTAGAGATATGAGGGAAGGAGATGCTTCAGACAGGAACATCTGGCGACAAATCACTTCGGGTTGTAGAGAAACACTATTGTGGAATATTCCTAAACAGATATATTATTATTATTATTATTATTATTATTATTATTATTATTATTATTATTATTATTATTATTATTTCCTGTGTCTTTCTTCTTTGCTTCTGTTAAAATTGCCAAATCTAGTTTCATTGTATTAATTCTTTAATTACTTCCTCCATTTTATTTCTGCAGCCTTGAATATTCCATGTGTCAATTTTCAAAGTCATATTCTTAGCTTTAATCGTCCTAGAGTGTTTTTCCGAGGCATGATGTTTGGTTTTTAGTTTTTTTTTTTCTTTTTTTGAAGTACGAGGAGCTGGCCCGATGCATCAAACCCCCACCCTGGGGGACGGGTAATTTTTGTTCATGGTTTTCTTCCTCTAGCTTTTGATAGTCCAGTATCAGACTGCAAGGCAGCAGCGCTAGTTTTGGTCCTCCCTGGGTATTTTATTTCCCCAGTACCGCCATAGTAGTAGCCAAAATTAGACCATTCAGGCGATAACACAGTGGAAATTAAAAAATAGAATCGCACAAACAAAACAAGCATTAAATGCTTTAAACTCTGTTTAGTGGAGCAAAAATATTATACAAAATAGAAAACTACAAATATATCAAACCATAATTCAGAGCATTTTAACATATGGTGCTGAAGTCTGGCAAATTCCTATCAGGTAAATGAAAAGAATTTTAAGTACAGAAATGGATGTTTTAAGAAGATCAGCTGGAAAATCTAGAATGGACAAAATATGAAAAAAATAAATAATGGAAATTATGGGTGTACAAGAGGAGCCGGACATCATAGACATTATAGAAAAGAAAACATTACAGTGGTATAGCCATGCCAAAAGAATGCCAGAGCAAAGATTGCCTAAAATTGTTATTGAACGAATCTCAATAAAAAGGAGGAAGAGGGGAAGACTGAAGAAAACTTGGATAGAAGGGGTACAAGAGGCTATGAATACCAGAGGATTGGAGGAAGATCAATGGATGGACAGAGAAGAATGGCGTTTGGTTTCCGGAAGGCCGGATGATTACTATTATTATTATTATTATTATTATTATTATTATTATTATTATTATTATTATTATTATTATTATTATTATTATTATTATTATTATTATTATTATTATTATTATTATTATTATGCTTGATAGCTGGCCGCGGTGGTCTAGTGGTTATGGTCTAGTACAAGGCCAGCCGCGGTCGATGAATTCTTTTGATTGGAAAAGTGCAAGCGATATATTCTCCGGGAGGAAATTTTAGCCGTGGCTCCCGAGTCTGAACATTTTTGCGTTCGTAAAAGAACCTGATGTCTGAATAAAAAGACATCTGAGAAAAGTTTAATCGACCTTCATCCATCCGTGTAACAGCTTAGTTTCGTGCTAGATGTCTTTTTGATGCAATATAATAACCACATGTTCCTCGCTGAAATTTAGAGTGTTAATTCTCGTCTCTTCAAAGACACACCAAACAGATAACTAAGTTAATACTTGGATAGGAATGGCAGATTATATTCTGTTCAAAGACTCTAATCTAGGCAATGAAGTTACTTTATGAGTCAGAATGATTCGGTACACACAGCTTAAAGTCATTCCAAAAGGACTTCTCCCTTGGATGTTTCCATCTCTCGCAGTCGTATTTGAACTCGTGGTTCTCGGGACCAAAACAAAGAACTTAACCCCATCCTAATTATGGTGAATGTGATAAGATTGGCTATGATGACTAAATGCTATTCGGAGTCACTTTAGGTTCTAATTTATTTCTGTCATAAGGGTGAGGAAATACCCAAAAAAATACAATAGAACGTTGTCCTGATTGGGAATAAAACACGGTTCCGTTGGGTCTGAAGTAACAATATTAGAGCTAGACCATAGTGATAGACACATTAATATAATAGTAATAAATATTATTATAAATAATGTTATTAATAAAATATAACATTAATAGTAATTATTATTATCATTATTATTACATATTTTATTTAGCAAGTTTCATTATCATTAATAACATCGTCCAGCTCCCAATTCCTCTCATGTTAACTTCCACAAATGTATTTGTTATTCCAATTTGCAAGGTCCAAATCTTTGCCCTCATGGTGCTTTAGGCATCATCAATCTACATTGACTTTAATCGTCTTCTCCTGCTACGTCAAATATACATTTTCTTCGCGTTTTTTTGTCTTATTTTTGCATGTCCATCTTCTAAACTAGATATTTTGAATTATCATCTATTACCATTTGCTTCATTTTGTCTATACGAATCTTTGATTCCCAATTTAGTGTTCAGGTTTCAGTTTTTTGTAAATGAATTATTATTATTATTATTATTATTATTATTATTATTATTATTATTATTATTATTATTATTATTATTTGTCCGGGTTACCGAGGTATATATTTATCCAAATTAAAACATGACTAACAGTACCATATCACATGTAATATACTCCATTATTAATAATATTTCAGTAGGTTTTAGTCTATTAAAATAACTTATCTGCTGGATATAAAAATTCAGTTCTCAAATTCGCATGGAACAAATTGCGTATTACAAAATTGGAATAGCATATGTTGGAAACAAGTTGTTATGCACAAATCCATAAATCAGTAAACTGATCTTCAAAACCATCTATCTACGTATATAAAATATTCTTTCAGAGAAGGGAAAAGTTTCAATGTAACACATATATACGAACTCATTTAGACCAGATGATGGACAGTAACTCTGGTCTGAATTCAACTCAATGCAATCATAAATATCGGGGATATGTCTTTTAATACAATTTTTTCTATCATTTTCTTCGAATGTAGAATATTACATTTAGTTACGCATGATAATATTATAACAATAATTATAAAACATGAATTAATATTTATTGTTTACAAGAAATTATTAACATCACATTTTAAAAATTAATAAATTTGATAGTGTTCATTTAGACCATTTTATAGCAAGGCCCCTCTTTAATTCTCAATAAAATGCCTTTTTTTAATATACTCCATTTTAAATCTTAAATTGTTTATCCAAAGGGTCTCCTAAGGCTGAAGTAGTATCACTTTATCTTTTACTCTAAAATGACATTGTAAAACGTGAAATTCAGATGTTAGTAGATTGTGACAAATTAATTTTAACAATATTTAAAGATGTCCTGTGTCATAATTTCTAACATTTTACTTTTAAAGTGAAATGATAATTGGTTTGATATCATTATTTGATTTTGAATTTGAAAAATATCTCGGACTGACATAAATAGTAATACTGTAAATTACTTTAATATCCGAGATACGTAATCAATACTTCGTACAGAAGGGCTTTTTTACTTGTTATTTTTAGTTTCGTAATTAACTGGGGTTTACTCGTCTTCTTCTTCTTCTTCTTCTTCTTATTCGTCACGATTTAGGTTTTTTGCTAGCCTGTTCCGGCTCCAAATATCTGCTCTTTCCATCTTTTCTTTGGTCCCAAACTTATTCTAACTCTTGGTGAATAGTTATATGTTGCTTTTCGTAAAGTATTCTGTTCTCAGACATCCTTTCTAAGTGTTCTTTCCAGTTAGTTTTGTTTTCATTCTTGTGTTTTTAAGGATTCTTTTAATTGTGCCACATATATAATTAAATTTATTAAGTTTGTTAAACGGATCTTCATTTTTAAAATTGGAGATTTCATAACCCAGGTATTTAAAATGGTTCACTTGTTCAATGGGTCTCTCCTCCAGAATTATTTTAGCTCTCACGTTATCTGATCCCTTAAAAGTTTAGATTTTCGTTTTAGTTATTGATATTTTCAAGTTATAATTCCGTATAATGTAATTTAATTGAAAGAGTGATTTCTGTAGACCATCTTCTGAGCTAGATATTAGAACTTGGTCATCTGCAAAAAGTAAGGTATCTAAGGTCTTATTTCTTATTTTGAAATGTGAGTCCGTTCCATGTGAGTCTCATTTAATTTACCACTACATGATAGACACGATAATTAATTATGAAAAGTAACATGAAGCTTGTATTACAATTTGTATGCAAACATGAATAACTTTTTAACAGTACGAGCATGTTATAAAAACAGTAACACTTACATAAAAAATGCTTTTGAAATGTTCAGTAATGAAATTAAGTAATTACTGGTGGTCATCTCCTACTCAACAATATAATAGGCCTATTATTATTAATAAAATTTGTTTATTACCTACATAATATTAAAATAGCAGCACGTTCTGCAGTCCGTTTCTTGATTAGCGAATTCTAACGTGCATTTACTTCCAGAAGTCCATTGACTAACACTATCTTGTTCTAGGAAAATAGCAGAACAATACTGTAAAGGAAATTATCGTATAGTAATTTCATATCCTAGAAAAAACATAAAAACGTGATGAGGCACAAATTATATTATGTAGCTCCTCAAAGTAATGTTTGAATAAGCGACAAAATCAAACGTGAATTAACCCTGGATCTTCTCGAACTGGAGTGGTTTCGTATCATATACATAGTAAATATGTAGTACATTTGTCCAAAGTTTCACGCAAGACAATATTACATTTCACGATCTTTCTCTCTGACTTCAACAGCAATCTAAAATTGTCATTAATAAAACGTGTTCACGGGTATTTAAATCCAGCCGTTCGATGTCAGTATTCCAATAACGCATTTAAATGGAAATATCTTGAGTCATTTAAATATTTTTGCAATTCGTTTATGGTGAACCCTTAATATAATATTTAATTAATTAAATTTATTACGGCTCTCACGTAACATCTCTGAATGTGTAGACTTATTTATCACTGCTAGGCCACAGTTGAAGTAGGTCCTATTAGTAAGTTTCTCACATAAAATAGCACAGTGAATTGCACTAGGAATTCTTTGAAGAATTTAGAGAACCGGCTCTACCTAACAACACAATGAAAAATTTACACAAAGAGAAGGGTCTTCAATAAAAAACAGAATTAACTTCAAAAATGAGTGTGATACATCTTCAAAGCGTAAACCAGCTGTTTGACACTCGGGCACCAATAAGTGTATTTTAAGCCCTTGTGTTTACTTTGTTCATGTTTATTACAAACACATTGCTTTATGGGTTGACCTTCTTTCTTGTAGGGGTACAGCCTTCTCCAAATGTGTCTTTCTAACACTTTGGAAACATTATTTTAGGTCGTGTGCCTTCAAAAAATTGTCTTTCTACACATGAGACCTGTTGTGCTAAAAGAGCTTCATCAACCCTAAATTTCAATCTGTCTTTCTTCTGGTTTCCAAGGTGAAACTAGTTGATAATATACCTATAATAGCTTCACGGGAGGTGTGGATTTGAAAGATCAACATGCTACAAGGCGGAAGATCTAGGGTTCGAGTCCCGGTGTCAAGATTATTAAACTGAACCAAACTTTCAGGCAGCACTGTGACCCCGGTGTTGACTCAGCCTCTAACTGAAATGAGTGCCAGATGCTTGTTATGGGCCATCAAGCAGAGATAAGTACCCGGCTTACATCAAATACCGATAGTCTAGAAAAAGTGGGAGCCTTAACCTCCTAATATCCTAAGGCCTGCCTGTAGTGGACCACTTTACGTTTTACTTAATGAGTGAATAGTAGACTAATTACCTTTCCATAATGTAAGGGTATCGTCAATTGAAATATATATATATATATATCTGAAATTTACTGTTGCACTGTACTATAGCGTAAATCGGAAATAACTTTTTTGGTCCTTTATATGTACTGAATTTTGCGACATTATTATTAAAAATGAAGAGATTTGAAAATAGATTCAAATTGATAGACAAGCTAATCTACAAAAGAAAAGGCGAATTTATTTTTCTAAGAAATTCTTTATCGAGTTATAAATATAAGAAAAATGTCGGAGGCCGCAAGAATAAATGCAAATATAAAATTATTTTAACTTGTTACTCAGAACCGTCATCGATTAATATATGCACTAATATAAACTTTGAAATTTCTACATAAAATTTACATAAACGGGAAATTGTTAATGTAAATACAATGATCATAATAACACTTTAAAGCAGTGCGTATACGTCACGTCGCTCCGCATCTGGTGAAGAATTGAACCTGCGTACATGTCACGTACCTCCACGCTGACGGGTTAATATTCCAACAAACAAAGGATGTTATTACGTAGGAATAAATCAGAAATAATAATCCGGGCAATGGCTGAAATATATAAATGGTTTCCTTTTCAAGAACCTCACCAATGTGGTGAGTGCAGGAACATTACATTAATAGACAAATGGATCGAAGAGGAAAATGAAAATTTTAAACGTCATAATAATATTTTCCCAGAAAAAGTACGGAAAGTATTTGATGGATGTTCAATCAAATAAGTATCACTTTGAATTTAAGTACATCATGGGAACTGGAATGGAATATTCCAGTAAACATTTTTAATTCACTGCACATTACAAATTTTAATGAAGCAGATCATGGTGATTATGATGTTGCACTATTCAGAACTGTGAATAATTACCTTAATGATGTGATTAACACTGACATTTGATTGTTGAATGCAGTAGAACATAAAATCAGTTTTCCACACTCTTTTCTGAACTACGAGTGTACGTACCTTGTCCAGGAAGATATATTCGCCATGGGAATTTTTATAAAGTTTTCACTCCTTATTGTTTTCCGTGACATGTATCTTTATTTGTCCGTCGCCGTGGGTTAGTCGGTAGAGTCTCTACCTTCCACTTGGCGACCCGGGTTCGATTCCTGGCGGGGTAGGGAATTTTAAATCTCCACCCTGGGTCTGGGTGTGTGTCTGTCCTGTCCTTGTGTATATGTGAGGATAAAATAAAGTTAACAAAAACAGGTAAAGAAAAGGAAAAAAAGATAAAACAAAAAGAAAAAAACAGTATAAACGAAAAAAAAAATGGCAGTGAACACAATGTTTACTTCAAAAAGCAAGTGAATCAGGCATGTGATACAGTCTCTATTGCATTTCGGCGGTTGTTACTTCAGTTGTAGTACCTAAAATGTCAACAAAAATTAAACCTAGACTGTTTTTCTTCATGAGGATATATTATTGTCTAATAATCAGTACTGGTCACAGAGTTATTTCACAAGTTCTCTAATTGAACCTGAATTACTATTGAGGAAGTTATAAATCAAAATTTGACGCTTTTTACGAAAGAAGAGATATTTCAGGCTTTATTTATGTTAGCCGTAGCCGAGCGGTTGAGGTAGGAAGCCTTGGCGCAGAGCTACGGGACTTGCGCTTGTTCGAGTCTCCATGGGGGAAGAAATTTTCTCATGGTATTTCGGCCAGTATGGGACCGGTGCCCACCCAGCATCGTGAGACAATTGGGTAGCTACAATAAGTAGCGGCTCCAGGTTGAGGAACCAGCTATAACGGTTGGGGGACTCGACATGCAAACCACATTTCACCCCTACACTGGCTGTTGATCATCTGCCTCTGTGATTGCCACATGTGGATGTGAAGGGCCAGCAGCCGGCTGGTAAAAGGGCAACCGCTGAAAAGTGGAAAGACCCTCAATCGGAATTCACTCATGAACGCTCTGGACTCACTAACAGTGACTTGGATATGAAAATTAAACTCCCCCGTCATTTGACCGCGATTAAACCTTGTTCTATTTTATTTTAGTGATACCTCTAGATATTCTATTCAATACAATCCACTCAGCTCATATTATGAAACATTCAACTAAAAGTTTTACAATTGTTTACTTGTCAAAGAAGTAGACGATTACATTTCGTTTATATCTCATTTTGTCTTGAACATTACAATTCTTGAAAAAAAAAGTTCCGAAAAAGAAACTGTTGAACAATATTTCATTTTCAAAATTAAACCTTTGAAAATTGTTTCCATCATATATTTGTGTTGTAATATCAGAAATAAGCTTATATTTTTATGTGAACTCTTATCATATACAATTAAATATTGATAACTTCGTGTGTATCTTTATACCGCATATACAATTCTTCTATGCGTGTGTTTGTCACTCTACTTCTCCTAATCTACTGGATCGATTTTGATTACTTTTTTGTCTGGGTCTGATTGGGTCCTTCGATGGATTTAGATTCGCAATTGGAGCCTCTAAAACCATTAGGTGTAAGAGTTCACCTGAAGTGAAAATTTAAAAATCTCTCTAGCAGTCACATTTTTCGATATTCCACAACCAAGCTCCGTATATCCTAATAAAATAAACCGAGATACATATTATCCAAACATGACCCTAATCGGATAGTTATAAGTGGATGTTTGCCTGAAATCAGAAATTAAAACTGCCTAATTGACTGGACTGATTCTGATAACATTTTGGGTCTATGTTTGAGTGGGTCCCTGGATGGTTTATATTCACAATTTCATTCGGTAGGAGGCGCTGAGATCGGGTTATAGGATTTTTCATGACAGATGTATAATAATTTGCATTATCGACTTATTCCGCCCGACAAAAATGTGACGTCATCATGCACGCTTTACAGATTGCAGCGAGGAGTTTTCTTGCGAACATATTTAATACGTCTTAATTAGTGACTTTTATGGTAAATAAAAGTAATTCATATTCTTATCCAGCCATGACAAGAGAATTGAATATTTTGGTAGGACAAGATCTGCCAGGTCCGCTAGTGTATATATATATATATATATATATATATATATATACAGGTTGTATAGTCTAATTTTGTACAATGTTAGTAGTCCTATGTAAGTTATATAGAATATAATTTAAAATTCACATATTATCACTATTAGAATTTTTAAATTCTTGTTTCAAAAATATTTGAAATTACATATTGTGTGATTATAAGCTTGTTTTAGAAATAATTGTTAATGTAGAAATATTGCGTTTGACCTCGGAAAGCATATACATCTAGCTGACTGTTTTTGTAGAAATAAAATTACTTACACAATGCTTTATATTTGTAAAAATGTATAACCAATATTGTAACAAAAAATAGGTATTGGACTTCTAAACTGCTTATCGTTTCTTGCATGATTAATCCTGTGATCGTATATTTCGATATTTACAATTAATATGAAATCCCTCCCAGGTGGCGGATAGGGGAACGTTCATCATCTATGGCTGGTACTAGGGACATAAAAGCCCGCAGGGCGACCCAAAACTAGAGCTGCTGGCCTTGCAGTCAGATACTGGACTATCCAATGCTAGAGGTAATAAAACCTCTTGAATAAAACCTTACCCGACCCCCAGGGTTGGGGGTTGATTTAGCTCGGCCAGCTCCTCGTTCATCATAAAAACAAAAAAATGCTAAAAAACCAAACATCATGTACCCCTCGGAAAAATCACTCTAGGGCTATTAAAGCTAAGAAAAAGGACTTTTGAAAATTGGGACCGTACAAAACTATGGATAGAAGGTGGTACCAGCATCTCTGAATATCAGAGGAATTGCAGGAAGATCAATGGATCTGATATGAGATGAATGGCGTTTGGTTCCGGAAGATGGCGGCATCTGCCATGATAACGGATGATGATGATGAAACAATTCTTTGAAAATTTACAGCATTTAAATAATTTTATGATTCATATCTGTTTTATGGTTGATGTTTTTTCAACAGTATATTACTTAAAATAGTGGAAAACATAATGCTGAAATATGATGTTTTTAACCTGTAATAATTATATTCCCATACATATTTGTTAACAACATCAATTACCATGAATGGAATTTTTACAGTAAGCAGATAGAAAACAAGTTGAGTTATTTCATTTTGCCCTGTTCCATATGAAATATGACAAAATTAAATAAAAATGAGGTAACAACAGACTATGAAGAAATTGAAGGAAAGTTTTAATAATATGTGAAAAAATTATACCTTGTAATATAGACCGAACTACCTCAACGGAATTTGATCATGAATGTTTTTAGTATTGACTTGGTAGCAATAATGGCATCGACGGAAGTGCAGCTGTAACAGCAGAAACAGAATCAGTTGCATCACAAACAATACAAGTAGAGGTATTTGTAGACAGTTCGTTTCGCCTCCTGGAACTTAGTGAGTAAATGAGTTCCTCAAGGCAGCGTGCAGGCACCTCTTCTCTTCTACATTTATATTAATGTCGTGTACAGGAAACTACAAGATTGCAATAACCATTTTTACACAGACGACTTGAAGATTTATACATAGTTTAGATCTGACGCAGTTAAGTATACATTGTTAAAGTGAGTATTGGCCTTCGGCACGTATCATCATGGTCCAGACAGTTCGGAATAAAACTAAACGTAAGTAATACACAAGTTATCGTGTTAGTGAATAATCAAGCACCATGTGCCAATTTTGTTGAAAATTGAGATTTGTTCTCGATTCTGACCTATATTCGAATAACCAAATAGAACAAATGACAAAAATAGATCTTTACAAATTATTCCGTAAAGAGTATTATTACTTCCTTCCTAAAAAAATATAAAAAATAGTCCAAACCATAATGATGCCGCATTTTGACAATTGCGTCTATCTATTGATCAACATCGAATGGGGATATGATTGCAGATTGCAGATTCCAGGAAAATAGTAAATAGATGGAAAAGTTATTTTAATCAGCTATTAAATGTACATTCTCGACAGGATATTGAAGAGGATAATTTACAGAGAGCAGAAACGTTAATTCTAAAAACATTACAGGTTCAAAATGCGATAGAGAAATTGAAGCTGTGTAAAGCATCAGGTTAAAATGAGATCCCAGCAGAACTGATAAAATCAGGGGGAGAAACATTGATGGGCAAAACGCCAGTTGCTTAACATGAATTGGGACAAAGAAGATCTTCCAGATGAATGGAAAGAATCGATTATCGTACCAACTTATAAAGAAGGAGATAAAAGTGATTGCTACAACTATAGGGACATCTGATTACTTTCAACTTCGTACAAAATGCTAACAAATACATTATTTGTAAGCAGACTTAATCCTTGTATTGATGACATTCTAGGAGATAATTAATGTGGATTTAGAAGAAACAGGTCTACAACAGATCAGATTTTTAGCTTATCACAGATTTTAGAAAAAAAAGGGAATATAATTGTACTGTACATCAACTATACTAGACTTCAAAAAGGCATACGCTTCAATTAAGAGGGAGAAGTTATATAGTATCCTGCTGGAGTTCGGAATTCTTCAAAGTTAGACTTATACGAATGTGTCTAACTGGCAAAAAGAGTAGGGTGCGTGTAGGCAAACAGTTTTCAGATACTTTTGAAATCCACAGTGGGTTGAAGCAAGAAGATGCACTATCTCCTCTACTATTTAATTTTGTACTACAGCATGCACTCAAATCTTTAGAGGATGAGAAAGGCCTACAACTCAATGGTATTAATAAGCTGTTAGTTTATGCTGACTATTTAACTCATGCCCCAAATGGGAGTCAATGACCAATCACGTTTCAATGATTTCTGTATTACAACCAATCAGAGACGTGTTTCACGAAATAATTATCAACGTTAGGATTATCATATATTAAGCAAAGCTCCTCCTTTTTAATATTCTGAACAGGTCTGACCGTTATTTTGCAGTGACTGAGCCTATAACAAATACGGCTACCAGATTGTATATAATAGTGCTTACATGTCAACATTTGTAGCAATTGATTATACCACCAAAAAAAGAAACCACTGTTTGCACTTTCTTAAATGTATACGACATCAAAAATGAATTAATATACAGATTGATGTGTTTCATTTTTTCTCCACTAGAGAGCATTCTTACAATATTGCGTTCCTTTGGCAATAAATAGTATGATCTTGGTTGCAGTGATAAACAAAAGAAGCAGTAGAAGCGTAGGCTACCTATCGTTTCTCATTAGTTTTCAAACATCACCGTTTACTTTAAATATAAAAATATTTTTAAATAACTGTAGTTAAATAATGATTTGTGAGTAAACAGCTTTATTTTATTCGTTAAATAGTCCTAACAAATGCCACTCTTGATTTCCAAATTCTCTAGATAAATTCACTCCTCACTTCGTGAGTCGTGAATTTATCGATAATTTGGAAATCACTCGTGGCATTACTTATGACTATTTAACTCATGCCCCAAATGGGAGTCAATGACCAATCACGTTTCAATGATTTCTGTTTTACAACCAATCAGAGTCGTGTTTCACGAAATATTTATCAGTGTTATAATTACCATATTAAAGAAAGCTCCTCCTTTTTAATATTCTGAACAGGTCTGACCGTTATTTTGCAGTGACTGAGCCTATAAGAAATACGGCTACCAGATTGTATATATAGTGCATACATGTCAACATTTGTAGCAATTGATTATACCACCAAAAAAAGAAACCACTGTTTGCACTTTCTTAAATGTACTCGTATTTTTCCCCAGGTAATAATCCAGAAAAATATAATTGTCATATTTACATCATACGACATCAGAAATGAATTAATATACAGATTGATGTGTTTCATTTTTTCTCCACTAGAGAGCATTCTTACAATATTGCGTTCCTTTGGCAATAAATAGTATGATCTGGTTTCAGTGATAAACAAAAGAAGCAGTAGAAGCATACCTATCGTTTCTCATTTGTTTTCAAACATCGCCGTTTGCATTAAATATATAAATATTTTGAAATAACTACAGTTAAATAATGATTTGTGAGTAAACAGTTTAATTTTATTCGTTAAATAGTCCTAACAAATGCCACTCTTGATTTCCAAATTCTCTAGATAAATTCACTCCTCACTTCGTGAGTCGTGAATTTATCGATAATTTGGAAATCACTCGTGGTATTACTTATGATAATGTATTATTATTGGGTGATAGCGAGGAGATATTAAAGGCCAACACGCACACACGCTAAGAATTTAGGACTAGAAGTAAATATCAATACAACTAAATATATGGTCACACATAGAAAAACATTTTATAATGGAAATGGACAGCCAATGACATATGAGGGAAATTTGGAGGACGTTCCTGAATTCAAATAACTACGAATAATAATCACAAACAAAAATGAGATGCAGAAAGTAATTAAACATATGCTTAATTCTGGAAATGCATTACGAGGTTCTTGACGTCCCAACTCCTTACCAAAACGTTAAACTGAAAATATGTAAAATTATTATTCTACCAGTTATACTACATGAATGCGAAATCTGGACTCTTACTTTAAGGGAGGAAATGAGATTACGAGTATTTGAGAATAAAGTGCTTAGGAAAACGTTTGGACCAAAGAGAGATGAAGAGACAGGTGAGTGGAGAAGACTACATAACAGTGAACTACATGGTCGTTATAGGAAGCAAGATATAATGAGAACAGTTAAGTCTCGTCGATTGCGATAGGCAGGACATGTGGCACGAATAGAGAATGAAAGATATGCATGGAAGCTTCTTGTAGGAAAACCAGAGGGAAAACGCCCAGTTGGTAGACCAAGTATAAGGTGGGTGAATGACATTAACTATGATTTGAGGGAAGTAGATTATACAGGGGATGATTGGAAAACATTGGCTCAGGATAGGGATATATGGAGAGCTTATGTCCGCACGGGCATGAACCTACAGGTTCGATAGTGCCAGTGAGTTAGTTAGTTATTGACCGATATCAGGATGGACTGTTTGCCAAATGCAGTGTGTTCATAATATTTGTCTGAAAAATATGACTCCTTTTTGGACAAAAAAGAAAATTACATGGTCTAGTCCTCTTATTTAAGATTCCAGATACTTCGACTCCAATTTATTTAGTCTCGTGTTTCCAGTTAAAATTTTCCAACCATAATTTAAACACACGACCACACACAATATTTTGCTTAATATTACGCAACATAGGACATCCCATCACTCCATATCAAATGCTATTTCCACTTTTCGCAACGGGAACACCCAACCACAGGAAATCAGGACCACCCGAATGTTCGAATAATTTAAAATGGATCTAAGTTTATATTTGGTTTAACTTACGGTTGAACATTGCCTTCACGGATGAAGTGCATATATTAGTTAATATTTTCCGTTTAATTTATTACAATATTCCTTTTATTAATATTATTATTATTGCTGTTACTGTTATAGTTACTATTATAAAAAGTAGTCCCACTACAGGCCTCGGGAGGCCCTTGGGGTAGCAGGAGGTTAAGGCTCCCACTTTTTCTAGACAATCGGCACTTGATGTCAGCCGGGTTGTCAGCCCTGCGTGACGGCCGCCTTTACCCCAGAACAAGCGTCTGGTACTCATTTCCGTTAGAGGCTGAGTCGACCCCAGGGCCATAGTGCCGCCAGAAGGTTTTGGTCAGTTTAAAAATCCTGACCCCACCGGGACTTGAACCGCCGACCTTCCGGCTTGTAGCTCAGCGCCTTAACCACTACGCTATGGCGTGCCCCATAGTTACTATTATTGTTAATATTATTATTATTTTTATCATTGATATTGTTATTATTGATATTATTGCTGCCATTAGTGTTATTATTTTTTTATTATTATTGCTGTTTTTATTGTTGATATTTTTGTTGTTATTACTGCTATTGTTATTATATTTATTAATATTGATGTTATTTTTGTTATTATTATTATTATTATTATTATTATTATTATTAATTTTATTATTATTGTAGTTTCTATTATTGTAGTTGATTCGTCTTCTTTATAATCTGACCGGCTTATCACTATTAGGTTTTTAGCATTGCATTTTTTTTTTCTTATGGGAGGGAGCTGGCCTGCCGCATCAACCCCAACTGGAGGACCAGGGATTTTTTTTCAAGTGTCCATCCTTGGGTTAATTACTTTCACTACTGCTAAGAGCCTGATCTGCCCTTAATGGGAAGAATTTGGCGGAAAAGATCAGATGAAATGATCCCCTAGGCCTCGAATACTCTAATACCATCGGGGACGGAAAAGAATAAGTGTTCAATCCAGAGAGACTGGATAGGAAAGATAAACAGAGATATGGTATGGAAGTGGAAGTAATACCATATCGGTGAATATCTCACCATGCTGACCTGTGCAATTGGTGAGTAGCCCATCCCGTCCCTTCACCACATAAGTTATACGTATAAGTTATATGGTTACTAACAGCTGCACCACGTGAAGGTGGGATTGGACATTAGGAAGATGTGCAGGTCGGTTTCTCTAAATATGGAATTAGTGAGGACGAAAATTATTTAATAAAAATACATTTTATAGTACATTAAATTCTATTATGGATGAGATCGGGACCTCAAGAGAAATTATATTAGCTGGCGATTTTAACAGCAGAATCGGCAAAGAGGTAGATAATGATGTAGTGGGACCATATGGAGAATTGGAGAAATCTGACAATGGTAGAAGATTGATAGGATTTTGTGAACACTATTCACTTAAAATCCTAAATGGGTTTACCAACATAGAGATACCAAGATACTCTTATTATTGAATCTCCAAATATTTTGAAACCCTATTTCGCCACCAAGGCATGTTAGGGATCTTAATCTACAATCGATAATAGATTTTGTAATAATTAAGAAACATTAAACTTTAAAGACTCAGGATGTAAGGGTATATAGAGGATTATCATGCGGAAGTGATCATTATTTATTGAATGCAAAAATAATATTTTCATTCCAAAATAAAAATGACAGGCTAAATAAAACTAAAAATGAAGAGGACATGACTTCTCAGCAACTCTATACAACTTGGATAGTTTGGTGAATGAGAGCACATCATATATGTATAAGAATAGGTTAGATTATGAAGCAAAATCTTTCACTCAGACGCCTAGATTAAGAAATTAAAAGAATTAATTAATTAGGACGACTATTATTACATTATATATCATGTTAAATATCTATAGGACGAAATAGTCATCGTATATATGAAATATATATGGAATAAAATCGTGAGAACACGAGGGATTTGATTTTTATATAATTAAATAAAAATAAATTGAATCAAACGAAGTTGATAGAATTAGGAATAAACGATCAGTTAGTTATTAAGGAAACCATTTAACAAGTACATGGTACCGCTTTTGTTAAGCGACAGGTTCTTGACGCGGCTACAAAGGAAGTCTATTGTACTAGCAGATTACCGGACATTTCTTTGTGGACCAGTAATCCAAGATCTTAAACCGAGCTTCGTTGACAGGTCATGAACAAAGAATTGATGTATGACTTGGAAACTACAGCGTGGAGTAAACAACTCATTATAACGAACTCGACAAACCGCGAGGACGCGAAGCCTAGCAAACAAGCGGGAAAAGGCCACTGACCCAAAGAAAGTTATATAATAAATTTAGACCGGGATTCCCCGGGGTACGAACTCTTGTTAGGACTGTATTTAGGATGGGAGTATTCATACAGGGAACATGGTGGATCCTTGTCCAATGGGAAGACGGCGATCCCTTCTTTGGTACTAAGGAATCGTTGTCAGCCAATACAATAAAGTGTTGTATCGCGACAAGGTAATGACCTCATGGCGACACGATGACAGAGAAAGGGTAAGCGAAGTTTACCTTGTACCCAACAAAATTATGTTAAGTTAGTTCTGTGAAACTCATCTCCGCAACCCACCGATAAAAGAGTTCGGCGTCCCGAGTTCTGCGTAACTCATCGGGGCGGGAATTCTCCGCTGCCCACAGATAAAAGCATAACTTACAAACAATTTGCTGTGATAGATCCTCAGAGATTACATCTTGGACTCTAAATGCGTTCCTGCGGCCAATACCTTGTCCGACTTTAATATGTCTACAATTGTATGTGTAACCAGTGTCCACATCAATTAATAAATAAAGTATTTTATTAAAATTCATCTCGCGTGGTCTTGCGCCGGCCAGCTCCTTACTTATCCCTAGAGAAAGAACCTCGGCTCTACCGATTTCCAACCTGAGCAACCTAAATTCTCATACATGGAGAAATCCTTTCGGTATTCCTGGCGCCCAAACATCCTTTATTACCTATAAACCCAAAATAATACCCTCTTAATGATCAGTTACTAATCGCTACGTTTGACAATGCTCAGTAAGAATACAACTATACAGTAAAACATAAGAAGCTTTAGGAGATGCAAATAGAGAAATAAATAAATTCAAATATATTTGGAATGAGGACTTAGCAAACGAAATAGCAAACAAAAATGAAAAATATTTAATGTGGCTGAATACCAAAAGATCTTAAAGACAAAATACAATATAATGAAGCTCAAGCAAGAGTTAGAAAATTACAGAAGCTAAAAATCAGAGCTGGGGACAATTAAAAATTCAAACATCTATTGAAGGAAAACGAAATACTGAATCTTGGAGAATTAAAAATAAAAGAGAAATAAAAGAAGTGGACAAACAAATGTACAAATAATATCTATGACTAAATGGAAAATTATTTGAAAGCTTTACTATCAGATAACACGGTATTTAAATTAGATAACGTTCAAAATATTCCAGAAATAAATGAAGATGAATATGTTCAATTAGACATCCATCCATAGTAATTCTGCCCAAAGGCAGGTCCTTCACTGCAATCATAGCATTTTCATGCTATGCTTGCAGCTTTACTAGGGAATTGTGTAGGTGTGGTAGCTTCCCGTTGCTTTCCACACCGGTGAAGGATGATGATGATAATGATAAGGATGATAATGATAAGGGTGATGGCCATATGATTTCGGGGACCGTTTGGGCCTTAAAGTTTTCCTGACATTTGTCTTACAGGTGAGGAAAAACCCCGATAAAAACCTCACCCAGAAAAACTGCCCCGACCGGGGATCGAACCCGGGCCCGCTGCGTGACAAGGCAGCACGCTACCTCGAGACCACAGCTGTGGACCAATTAGACATAGAGGGATGATATTGAAATGAACATTCAATCATAATGTTATAAGATTCCGGGCTGCGTGGTATTTCTTCTGGAATAAACACCAATTATAGACCAGGTGGCTTGGAATATATTAACATTATGATTACCGGCCGTGAAATCCTGCATTCCACGAATATTCAATCATTAACCCATTGGAGACACGTTTAAAGCGCCTAGCATGTTCACTGGGAACCCATTTAAATCTCCTCACCGCTCCGGCTGCGCTGGACTTTAAATCAGAATACAAAATACACATACTGCGTTCTATGACTTATGTTTTCAGATATTTTGTTTACCCCTGAATTTCTTTTAGTATCTTGTACTTTTACGAATAGCAAAGGAATGTGGCCTACCTGCTACCCTCTTTTGTGCATTGTAAACCGTTATGTTTTGTTATTTTCAAGGCTGTGAAAGTTGACAAACATTTCAAAAACCATCTTTTTGTAAGAGTTCTCGGACATTGCCTTGAAAGTAAACACAAATCATGTGTTCAAACAAGACCGAAAAAAATAACTAACGCAATATAATACTGTACATAATAAAAATAAATATATGAAATATAAATAAGCATAGACCTATACATTATAAAATCAGGAAAAGTTCTTCGTATATTCTTTACTTATCTTAGTTATACATCGACCTGTAAATTATAAAATACTATAGATAAAAACTGGACGAAACTCACCTAATATGTCTACCATCAGTAGCATGCACGGTTACGTTGTCACTGTATATTATTTCATCGTTCGAATCTTCGTTCCATGATAATTCACTACAATCACTGTCACGTAACATTTCATCCACTACTTCACTTAGTTTCTCAAAAGCAATACGTTGTGTCCTATTTACGGACATATCGCAAAAAAAAAATTAAATTTACAACTATGAATTTTAACAAATAAAACACTGAATTTATATTCACTTATATTTTACCGTAATAAATGCCTACAGCTATAGTCTACTATTCTGTAAATAATAACTAAAATAAACTATACACTACACTAGACCTATACATATTTACTTTACATAAACAAACAACAAATTTTACTGACGGTGAACCGAAAATTTAAACCACTAAAAAAACCCTAACTTCTTACGGTGGGGGTTATAACACAACAACGAGTCTAACTCGTTGTGGGGCTGTTTGGACTTTCTACCTGCTCACGAGGGAGACTCGTTAAAAGTCTCCAATGGGTTAAAAAATAAAAGAACTAGTGGTCCAGGAGGAATGCCAGCGGAACTATTAAAACATGGATCCCACCATTTATTTGAACGACTGAGATAATTATTTACAAAATGTATGAATGGTGAAAAAGTTCCTGAAGAGTGGAAACTAGGACACATTTCGACAATCCATAAAAAAGGAAAAAAAAACTAATGCTAAAATTATAGAGGTATAACATTAACAAGTACTATGAGAAGACTCAATGGATGTATACTAAAATATTACTTTGAAAAAGCTATAGTGATATGGAATTAGAGGAACAGTCAGGATTTGGAGCAGGTCGTTCCATAAACGACATTTTATTTTGCATTACTCACATAGAAAAGAAAATGCAATATGGATAACCTTTGTAACTACTACTTGTAGATCTTGAGAAAGCATACGACAATGTCCCTATAGAGAAACTATGGGTTGCTTTAAGACGTAAGGGAATTAAGCCTATAATAATTAAAGCCTTACAATTTATATGACAGTTGCATATCTAAAATTAAAATTGTAAGTTGTCACATGGTTTTACGATAAATTACTATATAAAAGTCAAGCTTGCTGTCTATCACCGACTCTGTTAAAAATATATTTACATTAATTATTAAAGAATTGGAGGAGAAAATGTTCAAGCATGGGAATTCCTATTTCAAGCAACAAAACTTTGTACAACTTACATTTTGCAGATGATCTATTGTTAATTGCACAAGATTATGAAGATTTAGAATATATGACTAGAAAATTAATAGAACAATATGAAAAATGGAGATTAATTTTGAGCATGAAAAAAAATCAATTCGTGAACCAGAATAAAATGTAATTTTGGAGACTGGAGAAACAATAAAATCTTGTAGTGAGAGCACATATTTAGGAATTAAAATAAATAAAAATTGAAATTATGAAGAGGAAATAGGAAATAGAAATAATAAATGAAAATTTGCAATTGCTTGCCTCAATGAAATATTGTGGGATGAAAATATAAGTAATAAAATAAAATGAATATATATCATACGATTGTTAAAAGCATCATTACTTATGAAGATCTTTGGCCATTAACAATAAAAGAAATAAATATCTTTTGGAAAACGGAAATGGATTTTATACGAAGGGCAGCAAGAATTTCAAGAAGAGAAAAAATTAGGTACTCAGTTATAAGGGAGAAAAATGAAGATTGAAGACACTATTTTAGATTATATTAAAACTCAGCAATTAAGATAGTACAGACATGTCCAGCGAATGGAAGAGGATCGGCTACCAACATCTGTTTTAGAATGGATACCAGAGGGAAGACGAGCCAGAGGAAGACCTAAAATCTCTCTGGAAATAAGGGAATATATTTATGCATGAAGGAGAAACATCTAAAACCAGGAGATTGGATGGACCGACAACATTGGCTATTGGGAATCGGACGATGTCAAAGACATTAATCAACCTATGATCTGTCTATTATTATTATTGTCGTTATTATCATTACTATTATTATTATTATTAATAATAATAATATCGTTGTTGTCGTTTTCCTTGTCGTCATCGCCATCATTGTTATCGTCGTTGTTGACGTCGTCGTTGTTGCTGTTATTCTAGTTTTTGTTGTTATTATTATTATTATTACTGTTATTATTAATGTTATTTTATTTGTTATTATTAACATTATTAAAATTATTATTATTATTATTATTATTAGTAGTAGTAGTAGTAGTAGTAGTAGTAGTAGTAGTAGTAGTAGTAGTAGTAGTAGTAATAGTAGTAGTAGTAGTAGTAGTAGTAGTAGTAGCAGTAGTATTATTACTATTATTCCTGCAAGAAGAAAGAAGGAAATACCTTGATACTCATGGGTACAAGAAATGTGAACAGGAATGAGAACAAGAGGGCTGGAGGACATGGAGTGGATGGATGGAGTCGAGTGGATAAGGAAAATAAAACTTTAGAAATAGAAAGATATGTAAACATTGAAAATCTGTATATTAAATGAAATTATTGTTGTTATTATCATTATTATTATTAACATAATAATAATAATAGCTTTATTTTAATAATAATAATAATAATAATAATAATAATAATAATAATAATAATAATAATAATAGCTTTATTTTACCTGGCAGAGTTAAGGCCTTAAGGCCTTGTCTACCACTCAACCAGGACTTAACTGCACGCGGGTCGCTTTAGCTATTCGTGCATATTCACATTACATGAATAAAGCATACGTACATATATGAATACATAAATGCACTTATTTATGCTTATATATATATATATATATATATATATATATATATATATACATAATGTTATAATTAAATTTTTAACATTGAGCAATGCAAGCTTATATATATATATATACATTGGCGGATAAAATTGATAAACAAAGACAAAATTGGTACGAACATCTACTAATAATGCCAGATGATAGACCTTCTAAAATGATTTTAAACTACAGACCTACAGGATATAGAAGTCAAGGAAGACAATTTGCTAGATGGAGAGACCAAATCTCTTGAAGTCGGAACGGGCCAGAGGACCTACGTCTTGATGTTGTTCATGATGATGATTATATAGCAAGCTGTCAATAACTCATTTCATATCCCTCTCTTATTCATATATCTGCGTGTCTCTCATTTGAACAATTTCAGGGTTTTGCATTTGTAACCTAATGGACTCACGACGTTTTGCCTGTGCGTGGTTGGGTGTGCCTCAGTCGGCTAAGCCGCTTTCATAAACTCCGCACGTACAGTATCTATGAAAATCTTACGTTACATAAGATGCTGGAAATGTCGTCCACCCTCGACTAAACAGGCATTATATCGGGGGAAAAACACATTCTGATTCACTTGAATAAGTTGGGTCACTGTAATGTTTCCGATTTCATTTCCAATATTTTGTTTTAGTTCTTCCAATGTACATATGAGGATTTGGCTCGTAAATTTGTCATTCAGGTTTTCCCACAAGTAAAAATCAAACAGTTAGATCAGGAAAGCAAGAGGGCCTTACGCTATCACTAATCACTCTACCTTATAACACTTCCCTACCGGTAATATTCATGGACTCCTCTGCTGTATGAGCAGTAGCAGAATCTTGTTAAAACCATCCACATGATTTCTCTTCTTCTGTCAGTTCACGAAAAATGGTTGTCAAAATGTAATTTCAGTACCTCTCTGCATTTATAGTCTGCTGTAAAATATTGAACCGATTATGCGTCTTGCCCTATCAGCACACCAAACTCCAACTTTCCGATCTTAATGAGGGATATCTTGAACGCGATGTGGATTTCCAGATGCTCAGAACCGATTGTTATGAGTGTTGACACGACCATTTAGGTGCAACCACGCCTCTTCGGAAAATAACAGAAGCTGTGGATCAATTAAACCGTCATTCACTGAAGAAATAAACATTCACAATACATGATACAGATTCACTTGTTATAAACAATGGACACGTGTGCACTTGTAAGACTTTAGTTAATAATTTAGTTGCATCTTCTAGAAGATAAGACTTTACATGCTTTATGTGCGGAGTTTATGTAGGATCAAATCCGGCTGTGGCACACCCAATCGCACACAGGCAAACAATAGGAAAATGCAATCTTCGTGACGATAGTAACGACAATGAAGTTATATTGATCGCCTTCGTGATATCAAAGGAGAGCACAACATTCCAAGCATAAGGCTATTCTTAAATACACCTGGACGTCTACAGGTGGTGAAACGCGAAGTACGGAAATCGTTATATTAATAGATAAACGCTGTCACAGTACCATCATTCACTTTAGATCAGTAAAGGGGCAAATTATAGTTAGGATCATCATCTGGTCAGGGTGTAATTCAGAGAATAGTTTTCCTCTGATGAGAGGAACAAGCACTAAAAATGACTCAGAAAATTTAGATTAAAAACTTGAGAAATAATGAACTGCAGCAAGAATCTTCTTCTTCTTCATCCAAGCACGTCTTAGGCCTATGGGCGTCTTACGAATTTACTGATGAATTTTGTATCCAGCGTTTCCTTGGACGGTGCAGAGATCTCTTCCCTATTGCCCAATAACGAAATATGCTCTTGAGAAATCTACCTGAACTCATTCGTCGCAAATTATTCATCCAGTTTTTGTGGTATGTAGGGTACACGAATACCGGATGAAAATTACTAATAGATTTGAAATACTGGAAAGTTCAGATGAAAACGTGTTAATGGAAGAATAATAGAGAATGGGGGACCATAAGATACATTTTAAATTTTGAGCATCAGAGGGCGTAAGCCATTTAAAAAAATAAAAATAAGATATGATTTGATGAAGAATGTGCCGAGAATGTACAATAAAGAACGCTAGCAAAAATGAAGTACTTTTTATTCCTAAAAATGTTATTTTGGCCGTGCATTGATGTTACTCGTTTGATGCACATGATGACTAGAAGTTCCCTGATGTTTAAATAAAAATGTATTTTGGATGGAGAATAGCTACAATAGTCGTTTTCGTTTAACGTTGTTCACATATGCAAAAGTTGAACGATATTTCAATTCGTCTCGAAGTTCTGTAAGAGTTCTTGGTAATACTTTTCGTAAATGCTTACATATTATACTAAATTGTCGATATCAGAATTCAGGTCATTCTGAAAGAATAACTGAAATTTAAAAATGTGATTTATTTTTATCACTCGAGGATATAGTGCACAAATAATTTAAAATGTAATCCAAAAAAAAACATTACTGTGTTAATGATCTCTGGAGAAGTTGTAAGAATATTCTATCGGTACCTTAACTTCTACAGCAATACATTTTGCTAGTGCTAATGGGATAGTGTTTTCAAAAACAGAATCAAATGTTCGATTTTCTCGACACTTTCCTAAGATACCGGTATTTACACTATTTTAATTATTTCGTAATACAAAACTAGAACCGTAAACATATTTTGGAGTAGTATAAAAAGACATATATTTTTTCAGAATATTTCAGCTATGGTAACAAGAGCATTCATGAACTCGAACGTAGGATAGTCTTGAGTAAAATATGTGCATTACTACTTAAAGAATTTGTTTCTTCTAGGAATAACACGATTTCAAAGGAAATCTGAAATTGTAAAATAGCATCGTGTCTCTCAGTCCATCTAGTATGACATAATGATATAAATTTAGTTATTTTATTCTGAGAGAAACAAAATTACTATTTTTGTCTTAAACGGTGATGTGCCTTTACAAAATAGTCTCTGAGAATTTTATCCCCTGCATCAACTCGACATTTATGAAGTTACTTAAAATCTCCCCTATTTTCATCTTCAACCCCATGTTCTAAATCAATGACACTGTCATCCCTTTGCCCTCAAGTAAAAAGTTCTGACGACCGCAAAAAAAACAAAAAAAAAACAAAAACAAAAAACCAAGACAAATTTCTAATGATTTTCATTTACTCTTTTATTCAGTTCATAGTTCAATAGAACTTCAACATTCTGTGTTTTTTTTTCTCTTTTATACTTTCTGCTAAAATTCTCGCTTTTAACGTGGGTTGTTGTATGATGACTATTGTCTAAATGTTCTCCGAATTGTAACTGATCCCTAATACGACTCCCTCCTTTTGACCAAATCGAACACACAATCGACATTTAGCACCGTCATTCTTTTTACTTTAGCTTACGTAAGCAAAGGGAAACTGCTAACGAGGAACACCGGAAACGCCTGAAGTGTCCAGTTTTTTTAATTTAGCAGTAAGATGTAAATTGTTGTAAACTCACGGACTCTATAATTAGCAACGCCATCGCGAAAATCTTGGTTTACAAAATGTCCTATGTTAAGTTCATCGTAATCATTATATACTGTTCCTAATGATGTTTTCAGTTCACATTCATTGTCGCTATTGGTATTGGCTCTCAAATTTGTAACACAATCATTATAAGGCATCACTTTTTCGAATGTCCAATTCTTACCTTCAGCTTCAGCGCACGACTTTATAACGAACCGTAATAAATTAGTCTCAATTTTGCGTTTCGACATCTTACAATAACGGACCACCAAGGATCACTTCATTGAGAACTACTGACACTGAGATAATTATTTTTAACGGGAATCGACAATTAACAGAACATAGCTTGAAGTTCACATTAATGAAACGGTTGTTTTAAGTTAATAACACAAGTCGACAGTTTTTTTGCCCTTTTCCATTATTGAAAACAGAGCTCTACAAATAATTTCCTTCAGACCTATATTTAATTTTCGATTATTGGAATCATCCAACTATCTTACTGGCACTATCGAAAACACGTAGGAGTATGGCTGCGCGGACATAAGCTCTCCATACATACCTTTCCTCCCCCTTATATAACATATTTCCTTCAAATCATAGTTAATGTTATTATCTTACCTCATTCTTGGTCTACCAATTGGCCCTTTTTTCGTGCCACGTATCTTGCCCATCGCAGTCTACGAGATTATTAACTTTTCTTATGGAATCGGGTTCCTTATAAAGATCTTTTAGCTCACTGTCAGGTTTTCTTCTCCATACGCCACCTATTCATCTCTCTTTTCTACAACATATTTTTAAGAACCTTTCTAACTCTAATATATATATATATATATATGTGTGTGTGTGTGTGTGTTATAATTAAATGTTTAACATTGAGCAATGCAAGCTTAATATGGTATGATAAGAAAAATAAATGCCTGGTCGGGATTCGAACCCGGATCTCTGAGTCTGTACCTCAGCGTGATATCCATTACACTACCAGGCGAATCCAATTCAAACACTTATTTTTCTTATATATGTATTATATTCTCCATTATTACTAGATATCGCGAGAAACTCGGTCTTCACTGCCATCTAGTAGCTGACTATAACAAATAAGCAAATTAAAGAGAATATTTTTACCTTATAGCAGTGACGCTTTATAGATGTTATAATTAAATGTTTAACATTGAGCAATGCAAGCTTAATATGGTATGATAAGAAAAATAAATGCCTGGACGGGATTCGAACCCGGATCTCTGAGTCTGTACCTCAGCGTGATATCCATTACACTACCAGACGAATCCAATTCAAACACTTATCTTTCTTATATATGTATTATATTCTCCATTATTACTAGATGTCGCGAGAACTCGGTCTTCACTGCCATCTAGTAGCTGACTATAACAAGTAAGAAAATTAAAGAGAATATTTTTACCTTATAGCAGTGAGGCTTTATAGATGTTATAATTAAATGTTTAACATTGAGCAATGCAAGCTTAATATGGTATGATAAGAAAAATAAATACCTGGACGGGATTCGAACCCGGATCTCTGAGTCTGTACCTCAGCGTGATATCCATTACACTACCAGGCGAATCCAATTCAAACACTTATTTTTCTTATATATGTATTATATTCCCCATTATTACTAGATGTTGCGAGAACTCACTCTTCACTGCCATCTAGCAGCTGACTATAACAAGTAAGCAAATTAAAGAGAATATTTTTACCTTATAGCAGTGAGGCTTTATAGATGTTATAATTGAATCTTTAACATTGAGCAATGCAAGCTTAATATGGTATGATAAAAAAATAAATGCCTGGACGGGATTCGAACCCGGATCTCTGAGTCTGTACCTCAGCGTGATATCCATTACACTATCAGGCGAATCCAATTCAAACACTTATTTTTCTTATATATAATATATATATATATATATATATATATATTATATTCTCCATTATTACTAGATGTCGCGAGAACTCGGTCTTCACTGCCATCTAGTAGCTGACTATAACAAGTAAGCAAATTAAAGAGAATATTTACATATATATATATATATATATATATATATATGTAATATAATACAGATATAAGAAAAATAAGTGTTTGAATTGGATTCGCCTGGTAGTGTAATGGATATCACGCTGAGGTACAGACTCAGAGATCCGGGTTTGAATCCCGTCCAGGCATTTATTTTTCTTATCATACCATATATATATATATATATATATATATATATATATATATATATATACTCGAACAATACTGATCAAAGATGCAATTAAACGTCTTAATAACGGCCTTGACTCCATAGCAACATGGACAAAACAATCGTTATTATAATTTCTGAGAGTTATCGGCCATCAAGGTCAATTAAACAAAATAGATTATCCCTCGATTCTTTCTGTAAATATAAATAAAACTGAATTTCCATTTAAACCGCCCGTAAATAACTTGGTATATATTTCGACCAAAACCTTACTTGGCTAGCTCATTTAAAAAAATTGTAAAAAAGAATATATTCAACCTTTCATTTTCTAAAAGTTTGAATAATTTCGTTCATTCTTCATTGGATCAGCGCTTGTCTCAACTTTGATTGTGCCGCATTTCGATTATTGTGACTTATTCTTACCCGACATGAATATCACATTCGTACAAACGCTGCAACTAGTTCATAATTCTTGTGCACGTTATATATGTAACAACCGTAAATTAGATCACTTAATTCCAGTATTTCAAATGTCGTCGCTCCGATTGGAAGACAAGATAAAGATACATTTCCTCTGCTTCTTACTCAACACTTTGTCCATCTCATCACCTTTTTTTACTTCTAATAGCTTCCATTCACTATCTACCCACCATAACTTAAACACAAGATTAACAGAAAACTTAACTGTAGCTGTACCTCTACATTCAACACCTCACTATTCCTCATTCCTCCATGTTTCAGCCTCCCGAATCTGGAATTCCCTCCCCTCGTATCTCAAGGACCGCCCGACTCAAAAATAGTACAAAAAAAAGCTCGCTAAACATTTCCTTATATAACCGTGTTCCAGGTGTACTTTCATTATTCTTTAACATTTTACGTTTTATTTGCCAAGCTAATTACTTAATCAAATTACATGCTATTATTACTATTAATGTCATTATTATTAATATTAACAATGAACTACATGGTCTTTATAGGAAGGCAGATATAATAAGAACAGTTAAGTCTCGTAGACTGCGATGGGCAGGACATGTTGCACGTATGGGGAGTGAAAGACTTACATGGAAGCTTCTTGTAGGGGAAGACGCCCGGTTGGTAGACCAAGAATGAGGTGTGAGAATAACATTAACTATGATTTGAGAGAAGTAGATTATACAGGGAATGATTGGAAAGCATTAGTTCAGGATAGGGATGTATGGAGAGCTTATGTCCGCGCGGCCATGAACCTACGGGTTCGATAGTGCCAGTGAGTAAGTAAGTAAGTATTATTAATATTATTGTTCTGTCCTTGTCAACTCTATATTGTGTAGTGTAGGCCTATTATGTATTACTAATTCATAATTCTTATTACATATCCTGGTTAAGTGAAATACAAGGCCTTAATGTCTTATCTCCATCAGATAAAATAAACGAAGTAAATAAATAGGTACATAAGCAAATAAAAATAAAGCCAGAATGCAAGTTACGCATCCATGTAGTATAAGTGGGTGAATAAACGTTTTATATATTTCAGCTTAACGTTTTTTGAGAGGAGTTTGGACAATGCATCATACATAATACGTAATAGCGTGCGTTGAGCCTATGTTTAATTTATTTGTTCATATCATTCGTATTCGTGATTGTTGTTCATAAAAACATTGATTTCAGTCATTTTTCAAAATTTTCTTCATTTGTCATTAACTGTCCATTTCCATTTTTTAATGTATTTCTATATGTGAATGTGTATTTAGTTTTATTTATGTTTACTTCCAGCCCCAATGTCTTAGTGTTAGTCAATACAGTGTGCGTGTTGGCCTATTTATCGACTCGGTATCTGTAATAATACTACATCATCAGCATAAACTAACAATTTATTAGCACCATTGAGCTGTAGATCTTCCTCTACCTCTAAAGATTTGATGACATGCTGTAGTTGAGGAAATACTACATCTCCTTGCTTTAACCCACTGTTAATTAAAAAAGTATCTGGACTTCAGACACATTCAAATAAGTATAACTAACTTTCTATGAATTCTGAACTTCATCCCATTACTATAAATTATACCTTCTCCCTCTTAATGGAGTCGTTTACCTTTTTGATATTAAGATCATCTGCGGGAACTAAATGAACATACGTAGTTATTGTAACTATGCTCATTTTATATTTCATTATATATATATATATATATATATATATATGTCCACCGCTGTGGTCTCGAGGTAGCGTGCTGCCTTGTCACGCAGCGGGCCCGAGTTCTTTCCCCGGCCGGGGCAGTTTTTCTGGGTGAGGCTTTTATCGGGGTTTTTCCTCACCTGTAAGACAAATGTCAGGAAAACTTTAAGGCCCAAACGGTCCCCGAAATCATATGGTCATCATCATCATCATCCTTCACCGGTGTGAAAAGCAACGGGAAGCTACCACACGTACAATTCCCTAGTAAAGCTGCAACCATAGCATGAAAATACTATGATTGCAGTGAAGGACCTGCCTTCGGGCAGAATTACTATGATGGATATGTATATATAACATATATTAAGATATAAAATAGGGTGTAATAAAATAACATCATGGAGTACACCCGGGTTGATTCCTGGTCAGATCGTTTTATGGCGAAATTTTTAATTCAATACTTTTAACTAGCTCTTTGCAAGGTATATAGAAAATGTACTTTCTTGGTGCTGGTCATATTAAAATTACTGACGCAATAATTGAGGAAAGTAGAAAAAAATAAATAAATAAGCCAATCAGTATAATTGATACTCGAGAATGGAAAATAACGAATGAATTAAGTATGGAAGAATGGGACCATTAATTTTCTAATGAAATCGTCTAGTTTTAAAATATTTTGTAATAAAATCTTTTTCTTTACCAGTTTTCAACCTCTTGATATATTTCCACTAATCTCTGAATCAATTATGCTTCAAAATCAGTAGCATTGCGTTAATAAAGAACAGTCAAATATTGGGTTATTTCTGAAGTCAGCTACGTCCTAATATGATTCAATAAGTGCATTTGTTAATAAATGTAACATATTTTATAGTTATATCCTTGTTCTATTAATCTTTCCAAAAATGTTATCTTTAAAATAAATACCAAAATGTTTGACGTGCTCATTAAGGGTGAAGGATACTTCAGAACTAAGTTAGGATATTTTATGAATATCTGCAAAAACAGAAAGTCAGAGAAAGCCATTTTCCCCCAATGTTATTTAAAATAGACGTAATTCTTCCTCCACAAAAACTGAGAAACTTAATTTGTACTTGTAAAGCATTTTGGTGAGGAATGGGGCGGCCTGCAGTCGTTAGTATACTGTAAAACTATACTGAAAACATAGATTGCAGAAGTAGAAAAACTGTAGAAGATGGCTTATAGCATTCAGGTTGTACGAGGGTGGAAGAATGTGATGACTTGAATGTTTGAAACAACACAAACATTGATTTTAGATTTTCATAATTGTATTAAAAATGTTTGGTAGGCCTATTGTTTACATTACATCGTAATATTAACAAAAAATAATTATATTTCGTGTTTATTCAGCAATTGAAAATATTACTTTGTCTTCAGGAAATTCTGCCTGCTCTCTGTGAACTAACATCTTCTGAAGATGTCTACCGCAATAGTAGACGAAACGTAGATTTTCAAGAAAACAGGATAAAGGCTATTTAGTCCGGAAGACGAACCAAAAAGAAATCAAGACACCGATCGTGAAAGCCTACAGTTTTACATAATACTTTGTAAAGTTGCAATTTTTTTCTCAAAACCAGCTAAATCCAATAAAATGATTTTTAATACCAGCTAAGTAAATAATTTGGGATCGAATTCAGCTATATACAAATAAAAATGTTTTCCACTAAAATTATTAAAGCTGAACATTCATATTTTCAGAAGATATTTGTTTCTCTTATAGCTATAAAAATCAAATAAAACGAATTTTTGCCAATAAAGCATTAATCAAAACTAATATTTTTGTTTTTCCTGTAAAAATTGACAAAATATACTTTTTTGACTCGACCACTCAATTATCGTACGATCTGAAATGGGGCCGGACCTACAGGCCCCTCTTACGAATCCCCGCCTGAAAAACCCATACGATGCTTCTTTCATGAGAAGCCTCTTCCGCCCATGTCATTCTTTGCCTTTTCCAAAAAGGATGATTCATTACATTTCTATAAATTAGAGTATAATGCTATTGTGTTATTATTTAATTGTAATATTATTGTGTTTTCTTGATGTAACTGTAATGTTAATGTTTTTTCCTATTGTGTTATTATTTAATTGTAATATTATTATTGTGTTTTCTTTATGTAGCCTAATTGTAATGTTATTGCTTTTTTTTGTTTACTTTTCTTTATACTAGTACGAATTAGCACTTTATTGTAACGGACTGTCAACAGCACGTACGGCTTACTGCCCGTGCGACCCATATTTGTAAATAATATTGTAAATATCTTACTTTTTGACTAATAAAGTCCTACTACTACTACTACATTTCTATATGTACGTCCGTGTACCTTAATGCCATTATCAGTTAATCGCACATTCCGTCTGAAATATATGATTGTCTAACTGGCTTTTCAGACCATCTCTAAAATGAAACTGATTAAATATATATATATGAGAAATTCAAATAAAATTTATTTTACAACCAATTCCCATTAATAAATTGTACACCCGAAGTAATCCATATCGTCCTAATTTTAACAAAATTCCTGCTAAAATTATAGATCCTCTTACAGGAGCCTCAACATGGACCTTGGGAACAGTTAAAAACTGACACAACTAGAAATAATATTATTAAACATTTATTGTATCTTCAGTGTATTATTTGAGAGCAAATATGAGTATGGTATCTCGGTAACATTTATATTTCCTCACTAATTTGGTAGCAGCTACATTCGCACTTGGATTATCATCATTCACCTGAAACGATATATTAATATAAAGTAAAAATATGTGTTTATTCATTAAATAATGTAAAAATACGTAGAACATGTTGATGTAAGCAAAAATATTAAAATACCATCGAACACAATCTTACAAAAACATATCGAGGTGCCTGCATATAATTTTTGGCTGCTTTAATATATTCAATAGCATGTATTACTTATTCGTGCCGGTAATGCATTCTTAGGTCATTATTTTCCTTTTTTCATTTTGATCTTGGCGTCCTTCAAGTATTATAAAATACTCGTGGTTTGAGGCAGTAGTAATTTGAGATGATCGTTTATTACTCCATTGAAGTTACTCATATTGTAACTCTCTCCCCATTACATTTTCTATAAGTGTAAGAAACAGAAAATAATTTCATTTTATACGAAACATTATATTCCAAATTTGTAATTATTATAGAGTAATCCAGCTTATTTATTACATAAATGTAAATCACACTTCAACATCAGCGAGCAAAAAGTTTGAACTTGCAAAAAGTTTGAACTTGCGACAAACTACAAACAACCCTCAAGCAAAACAATCCTTCCTGAACTGACCGATGATATTTTGAAAAAAAAAAACATGTAAGATAAAGAACAAGTAGTTTTCAGGCATTCAGAAAAATATTGCCTACTTATAATAACAAAAACCATGGTATGCCATTATTAGAGACCAGATTGTATGCATTTGCATGTTGCATATAATCCGGTCTCTAGTCGTTATACAATAAATGATCTCTAATCTTGGCATATGCAGATGATGTGGTTACAATAAATGATCTCTAATCTTGGCACATGCAGATGATGTGGTTTTCATTAAATCCAAGAATTAAGAAAATAATTCATACAGTTGGAACAGGAAGACAAAAATTGAGGCTAACAGTAAATAAATTAAAACTCTTAATATATTGTCCACCGCTGTGGTCTCGAGGTAGCGTGCTGCCTTGTCACGCAGCGGGTCCGGGTTCGATTCCCGGTCGGGGCAGGCTCCTGGATGAGGTTTCTTTTCGGGGTTGTTCCTCACCTGTAAGACAAATGTCAGGAAGCTTAGAGCCCAACAGTACCCGAAAATCATCCGGCCATCATCATCATCATCATCCTTCACCAGTGTGGAAAGCTACGGGAAACTACCACACCTATAATTCCCTAGTAAAACTGCAAAGCGTAGCATGCAATTAAAGACTGCCCTCGGGCAGAATTACTGTGGATGGATTGATGGATGGAATATCTGGGACTATGATGGTCGAGACATGTGACACGAATGGGAAATGAAAGAGGTGCATGTAAGCTTCTTGTAGGAAAATCAGAGGGAAAACGCCCAGTTGGTAGATCAAAAAAGAGGTGGGAGAGTAACTAGGGAAGTAGTTAATCAGGGGATGATTGGAAAACATTAGTTGAAGATAGGGTTGTATGGAGAGCTTATGTCCGCAGGCCCATGAACCTATGGGATCGATTAGTGCCACAAACTTAGTTAAAGGATTGATCGACATCAAGACGTGTAACGCAACAGTATTATGCTGAACTATTGCACAGACTACTTTTATCCTTCATAGAGAACAGACGAGGATAGTTGAGTTGAAGTTGACCTGTCCGCTTTCTTCGTGACAATGATCCTGTTCACACAGCTTCAAGTTGTACAGAAAACTGTACAATATATATATATATATATATATATATATATATATATATATGTTGCAGATTTTCACGGATATAAGTATGAATATGAAAGTTTTCTTGGGTTTTCCTCGTCTTGGATTCAAGTTCGGCCTCTGGCCAATGATTCCGACGTTTCGGCATGATCCCACACGCCATTATCAAGGAATAATAAGTTCGAGTCACAGGTTTAGGTCTCATATAATAAAATACATAGGGTTGAATCCAAGACTCGGAAAACCCAAGAAAACTTTCATATTCATATATATATATGTCAAGCTATGGAGGCAAATAAACATATGATTAAACTTTATCCTTTACTGTTTCACGCTTCTAAATGATAGTGCATTCCATGCAGAATCTAATGATACCTCAAATTCCATTTCAACAAAAAAGTTACTTATCTAGTTGTTTCCCTGTAACTTCGATATTCCGATTTCTGTTTATACGGCTCCTCCAATTGTTTCTGTATTCCTCTCTGGCAACTATGAAAGTATATTCTACGTTATACACAAACTAAGTATCTCATTGCTTTGTAATCTATCTGTAAAAGCATAGTTATATTCCATACGCAATCTGTTCATACTCATAGCGAGCAGGGATGATACTCTGACGTAACATATAGTTAAGTCATCCCGCTCCCTAAGCTTGTTAATAACACTGACAATATCAGGTCCACGATAATAATTGAATTTACATTGAGATACTTCGTGATTATCATGAGTACAATGAAAGTAATTCCCTTGGTTTAACCGTCGACTTGTGGCCTGACATCCACATATAGAGGTGGACGATCTTCCAGGGAAGACATGTGGTCACCTACTACAGTTCCACGTCATTCATTACAATGGTGTTCTCAGCCTGGAACCGCCACTTATTTTATCTACCAAAATTTCCTAAGGTGCTGAGTGGGCACCAATCCCATACTGGCCGAAATTCCATTGCAGGTTTTTTTCTTATGTCATGAATTTAACCAGCGTAATTATTTATTATTATTATTATTGTTATTGTTATTATTATTATTATTATTATTATTATTGATGGATGGAATATCTGATTGCTACAAGTAAATGGGACCGTAGTATTGAGAATGGAGATAATAACTTCGAAATAATGATGCAATACAAGTACTGGTGTTAAATTATCACAGCAGACAATAAAATCTCTTATGATATATCAAGACGATTGAAGGAAGGAAATATAAATTACTGGGATATGAAATCTAAAGACCTCCCAAATAATCAGAAGAAGAAAATACATACAACAACAAAATATACAGACCGATTGTGACGTATGCATCAGGAAGTTGAACGTTATTAAAGAACGAAGGAAGGATGCAATTTAGGAGATAAATTTTCTGAGTAGAATACATTATTCAATTATGGAAAATGGCGAGTGGAGAGTTGTAAACAATCATGAGTAACTCGAAACACATGGTAACCCACAGAAAATGGTGAAATTAAAAGTTTAAGATTATTGTGGTCGGGACATGTTGAAAGAAATAACGAGTGGTCTTTACTAATAAAAAATATATAAAGAGGATCCAGGCGGTAGAAGATGCATGAGAAGGTCGAGGAAGAAATGGGAGAAGGATATGAAGCAGACGGAGAACAAGGAAACAGGATGGACGAGAGACGGCAGATTCTGATACTGGACTTGAAGAAGAAGATAGTGATCACTACATTTGGACTGCAAAGGAATAATTGACAAAGGAATTAAACAGAGGCTGAATTCTAGAAATGTACGCTGTTATGCCTTGCAGGAATTCTTGTCTTCTCAGCATCTCTCAAAAAAGTTTAGAATGAAAATGTATAAAAGTGTTATTTTCCCACTTCTGTTATATTATGTGAAACAAGGGCTATTGCTTTAAGGGAGAAGAAAGTAATACGAGTATTTGATATCGAAGTTCTTAGGAAAACTTTTGGACCGAAGAATGATGAACAGACAGGCGAATGAAGAAGACTACATAACGGTGAGCTACATGATCTTCATATGAAACCAGATATAATAAGAACAGTTAAGTCTCTGGGACTACGATGGTCGAGACATGTGACACGAATGGGAAATGAAAGAGGTGCATGTAAGCTTCTTGTAGGAACATCAGAGGAAAACGCCCAGTTGGTAGATCAAAAATGAGGTGGGAGAGTAACTAGGGAAGTAGTTAATCGGGGATGATTGGAAAACATTAGTTGAAGATAGGGTTGTATGGAGAGCTTATGTCCGCAGGCCCATGAACCTATGGGATCGATTAGTGCCACAAACTTAGTTAAAGAATTGATCGACATCAAGACGTGTAACGCAACAGTATTATGCTGAACTATTGCACAGACTACTTTTATCCTTCATAGAGAACAGACGAGGATAGTTGAGTTGAAGTTGACCTGTCCGCTTTCTTCGTGACAATGATCCTGTTCACACAGCTTCAAGTTGTACAGAAAACTGTGAAGAAATAAGGGATCAAGGTGCTGTACCATTCATCCTGCTGTTCAGACTAACTCCCTGCGGCGGTTGTTTACTTTTCTCAAAATTCAAAAGTCCGTCACGAAGGAACTGCGAAAACTAAATGAATTCCTCAAGAAGTACAAATGCACGGTACGAAGTTTCTGCATTATGAAAAAAATATATATAAAAGTGGTCCCACTACATGCCTCAGGAGGCCCTTGGGATAGTAGGAGGTCAAGGCTCCCACTTTTTCTGGACACTCGGCACTTGATGTCAGCCGGGTTGTCAGCCCAGCCTGACGGTCCACTTTACCCCCAGAACAAGTGTCTGGTGCTCATTCCATTAGAGACTGAGTCGACCCCAGGGCCACAATGCCGCCAGAGGGTTTGGGTCAGTTTAAAAATCCTGACCCCACCGGGACTCAAACCCACGACCTTCCGGGTTGTAGCGCAGTGCCCTAACCACTACGCTACGGCATGCCCCCATATATATATATATATATATATATATATATCCATCCATAGTAATTCTGCCTCAGGGCAGGTCTTTCATTGCATGCCATGCTTTACAGCTTTATTAGGGAATTATAGGTGTGGTAGCTTCCTGTTGCTTTCCACGCCGGTGAAGGATGATGATGATGATGGCCATATGATTTCGGGGACCGTTTGGGCCTTAACGTTTTGCTGATATTTGTCTTACAGGTGACGAAAAACCCCCATAAAGACCTCACCCAGATAAACTGCCCCGACCGGGGATCGAACCCGGGCCCCCTGCGTGACAAGACAACACACTACTCGAGACCACAGCGGTGGACATATATAACCCTTAAACTGGCGATATATTTGCAATTTACTTAAATCTGTCGGACTGCAGCAAAAAAAAAAAAAAAAAAAAAAGTGGATTTGAAATTCGGGTTAGGCAAATCAATTTCTAACGATTGGATTTCACTGATTTTTATACTACTTTCCTGACTTTATTTAACGTTTACGCTGAATTTCGTTGCGAAATCTTGAAAATTTCGTGCGCTACAGGGAATTTTAAATTTTCGTTTCAGGTGAACTCCAAAACTTAGTCGTCCGATTATACTGATTACTGAACTCGACATTATAAATTTTTTTAATTAATTACTATATAACGAGTTTGGTTCCAAAAACAAACATGTTTCGACTGCTTGAACAATAACGCACGCACAAACACACACACACTTTGCCAGAGTCATTTATCGGTGTCGATTAAGGTAAGATATGTGATTATTTTTTAAAACTCAGCCTGGAAGACCAACTTCAAAATAATTTTGAAACTCTGTTCATGAGAACAACCTCAATAGCTACATTCCTTGGATTTTGCTAAACATTGAGAAAGATGTACAAGTGCATTTGATTTTGTTTATAGCCATTTTACTTATAATCCTTCAGAACAATTTTGAGGGCATTCGAATGGTTATTTAAATATATGAAAAGGTAAAATATACGTATGTTTGTCTTTAACTTCTAAAAAATGACTATGAACCGCATCTCGTACATATTTCTCTCAATCTTACAAACAAACGACCAAGTACACTAACAATATTCATGCACTGACATAGATAAACATTATTAAATTATATGTTTGTGACGTAGTTTATTAATACAAAAAAATTGCAGAGGTCGATTGTAGTGAGATATCGATTAAGCGTGATGGAGTCTCACTCGCAGAAGCGGCGCAGCTCTGCTCGGAGCAAGACGTAAGTTTGAGTTCTTCTGGAAAGCACCTCAGCACCTTGTGCATATGCAACACGCTCAGCACTAATGTTCTCGCTTCAACAGCTATTCCTTCAATGAACCATGTGTGATTTATCCATATATATTACATCGTATTAATTATACATTTAAACGGTATATTATAATTCGCATATCTATAAAAATTAATGATATTCTTAATATTATAAAAATTATTGGAGGGAAATATCACTTATCGTGATTGCGAATACTAGTAGGCCCCTGTAGGTCATAATGTTGTGGTGAAATGTATCAAATATATTTATTTATTTATTTATACACACACACATATATATATATATACATATAGACGAATGGAGGAAAATTATAAAGTGAAATTAAAAAGAAATCATTGGTGCCGGAAAAATGTATCAAAATTGTTAAACCCGGAGTATAGAATACAATTTATTCGCGATGAAAATAATAATAATAATAATAATAATAATAATAATAATAATAATAATAATAATAATATATTCACGTATCTATCAAAGATAGAGCTTAAAGCGTTGTCTGAATTTACAATAATTATCCTTTTAATTAAGTTACTTACTTAAACATCAAACTTATTATAAAATATAATAATCTACATAATAGTCTATTTCACAGATTTTATATATTTTAGATCAGATAATAAATGAAACAATTATTTTTATACACAAGATTTTTCGTGAATTAATTACGTTACACAGTATAATTAACTAATTAACTCACTAGCACTATCGAACCCATAGGTTCATGGCCACGTGAGCATATGCTAATATTTTCTAACCATCCCCTGTATCATTTATCTCCCTCAAATCAAGATTAATCATATTTTCCCACTTCATTCCTGGCCTGTCTACTGAGCGCTTACCTTTTAGTTTTTCTATAAGGAGTTTCCACACTCCTCTTTCATTACCCCATTCGGGCACATGTCCTGTCTACGAGACTTAGCTCTTCTCATTATGTATGGTTTCCCACAATGCTCATATAGCTCAAGTTATACAGTGTCCTCCATTCACCAGTCTGTTCGTCCCTCTTTGTCCAAATATTTTCTTAAAATCTTTATTCTGAAATACTTGTAATATTTTCTCCTTCCTTAAAGTAAGAGTGCATATTTCGCAACATATAATATTACTGGGAGAATAACAGATTTATGTAATTTCGCTTAAAGTTTTTTATTGAGAGAAGTAGGAACGATAAGAGTTCCTGTAATACATAACAACATGCATTTCCAGAATTGAGACATGTTCAATTTCTTTGTGCATCTCAGTCATATTTATAATGCTCCTAGGTATATGGCTAATGTTTCATTAACTATTCATTTCCATTATATAATACATTTCTAGGTGTGTTCATATATTTGATTTATTACTGTTCACTTTAAATCCTAATTTATTAATGTTATTCAATACAGTGTGCGTGTAGTATCTCCTCGCTATCGCCTAAAAATACTATATCAGTACAAGCTAACAGCTTATTAATACAATTGAGTTGCAGGTCTTCTTCATCCTCTAAAGATCTGATGACATGCTCTAAAACAAAGTCGAATAGTAAAGGAGACAGGTCCCTAGTGCACCTCCTTGCTTTAACCCATTGTGAATTTTAAAAGTTTATGAAAACTGCTTGTCAACACGAACTCTAATCTTAGTGTCATTTAAACACATTCGAATAACTGTAAGTAACTTTATTTTCTTACAGTATATTGCTGTTATTATTGTAACCTTAAGTCGTCAGCCCTCGTTTACTCTTCTCGATTATCGATTTTTTTCAGATTTGAGCACCTCCTATGGCCTGAATATTTTTTATCTTCAATTTTTCATTGGCCTATTCCAAAACAATATGGTCTTATTTTCTTACAGATAGGAAATGTGAAATGGTAAATCTTTCCCCTTACTATTTTGCGATAAAATAAATTAAATAATAAATAAATGCGTATCCGTTAGTGTATCAAACTGTTCCTGGCTTCACACCCACATAGACGAACAACCATCTACTCGTATACATAGATACGTGTCAGTTCGCCAGCAGTCCATGTTTCGCCTTCATATAATATAACTGGAAGAATTGCCAAATTTTCGAAAAATTGCGCTTACAATAGACGAAAACTGCCGAAAGCCCGGCGATTTTTGTTTTGTGTATTTTTATTTCAAGATTTTTTATATAAATTATGTCCACCGTTGTGGTCTCGAGGTTAGCGTTCTGCTTTGTCACGCAGCGTGCCCGGATTCGATTCCCGGTAGGGACAAGCTCCTGGGTGAGGATTTTTCGGGGTTTTTCCTCGCCTGTAAGACAAATGTCAGGAAGCTTAGGGTTCAACGATCGCAGAAAATCATCCGGCCATCATCATCATTATCGTCATCATCCTTCACCGGTGTTGGAAAACAATGGGAAGCTACCCTAGTAAAGCTGCAAAGCATAGCATGAAAATGCTATGATTGCAGTGAAAGACCTGCAGAAGGATATAAATTATGATAACAAGAGCCCGTGTAATGAATAATAGCATACGTTTTCAGAGTTGAGCTTATGTGTAATTTGTTTCTGCACCTCATTCCTTGTTTGTAATTATTTTTCCTGTATTTTAATTCAGCCACTTCTTCAAAATGTCCTTAATTTGTCGGCTGCGGTGGACTAGTGGTTATGCTCCTTGCCTCTGGTCCCGAGGGTCGCGGGTTCAAACCCGGCCGGGGTCGATGGATTTTTTAGGATGGAAAAATCCAAGGAGCAAGTCCTCCGTGAGGGACTTTAAGCCATGGGTCCCGAGTCTGATGATTTTCAGGCTCGGAAAAGATCCTTAAGCCAGAATAAAAAGGTCTATAAGCAAACTTTACCGAATATTCCCGTCCTAGTACTACCTTGGTTTCCTAGATGTCAGTATGAGGCGGAACGCTGACCACGGACCACTCGAATGACATCTATACGAAAACAAGTGTAACTAAATTAGTATGGTTCAAATTCTTCCCTGCAGGGGGAGAGCGCCTAAATCTCTGTTAAGGGGAAACATGGGTTTACAAGTATAAGTACAAGTAAAATTTTCGTTAATTATCAATTTTCATGATATAATGTGTTTCTACCTGTCACCATACATTCAGTTTTATTGATACTTAGTATTACTTACTTAATGTTAATGACGAAGCTTATGAGGTTTACCGATAATTCTGTCAAAATCTCTTCCTCATAGAAACTTCAACCAGTACTCTTCCCGAGCTCATCAAGGAATGATACCTTAGAATTCTCGGTTACAGTGCGAAACAAAAATTAAAAATGTATCATATTGCAATATTTACCAATTTTCGAGGGTTGCATTATAGACGAATATTAAAATACCATGTATTCCTGTTGTCTGAGGTTCAAGTAATTGTTCTCGTGGTGTAATTTAAATTATAACAAATCAACATTTACAGAAAGTGAATATATGGAACTACTGCGATAATAAAAAACAGGGGAAATACGGACCTATAAACATAGGTTTTTTTTCTCTCATAATTAATCCCGCGCCGTGGCCGAGCGGTTAAGGTAGGAAGCCTTGGCGCAGAGCTACGGGACTTGCGCTGGTTCGAGTCTCCACGGGGAAGAAATTTTCTCATGGTATTTCGGCCAGTATGGGACCGGTGCCCACCCAGCATCGTGAGCCAATTGGGTAGCTACAATAAGTAGCGGCTCCAGGTTGAGGAACCAACTATAACGGCGGGGGGACTCGACATGCTAACCACATGTCACCCCTACACTGGTTGTTGATCATCTACCTCTGTGATTGACACATGTGGATGTGAAGGGCCAGCAGCCGGCTGGTAAAAGGGCAACCGCTGAAAAGTGGAAAGACCCTCAATCGGAATCAATCGGATAATTAATCAACTGTAAAATTAAGCATCTTCATCTCTTATCCGGAATTAGCGTCTCGGTCTCTCCATGCGATGTTCGTGGTTACGAGTCGAAGCCACGGCCGGTTTGTTAGGGTTTTCTTGTGTGTTTTCCTGCCAGAAACTTTATTCCACAATTTCTGCACCCCAATTTTATTAATTTCATCTGTCCCTGGTCAGCCGGCAGCCTTGAATATCACATAGAGATATTTAATACGAGTGGGTCGTATTCATTCCATTCCTCCATCTGGCGTTACGCCTTTAAACGAGTGGAGGGATTACACGTTATTAAGTGAGGAACTTACTTTCAAAACTCAGTAACTCCAAAAATACAAAACTTAGTTTTTTTAATCTGTCTAATTTTACTGAGAGACTAATTCATTGGCAGTGTTATGTCTCAGAAAAGTCAATAGAGTGTATCCCATTTAAACTGAGTTGCTAAATTGATCTTCGAAATCAACATTTAAACATCATCCACTTGTACAGACCCTTCAGTTAAGATTTTTTAAACTTAATATATTTGTTTTAATTAATTTGTCTTTTACGTGATTGGTGGTATTAATTATGATTTGACTCTACAGCTGGCAGCACCTCTGCTCTCGTTACAAGTTAGATTAAAGATTGTGAAATGACTAAGTAAAATTGTTTAAAATATTTTCTTTCAAAACTAAACAAATACATATATTTTGGTTAAAACTTGATATGTCCAATATTAATTCTGTAATTAGCCTAGCTGAGATGAAAGTGTTTATTAACTTGGGTTAACATCCACAGAACTGTATTTAATTTGTATATGATTTACAAGTAAGTATTTTTTTTTACGTTTCCTGTATAATCACATAAAGGTGGATATATTTATTTTTTAAAGCAAGCGCCTCAAATGCTTAAAATCATTTTTACAGATAATTATTAAAAAATCTGTTTATTTTATGCCAATACCTTGAATACACGATTCAATTTGTCAAGTCTGATATAAATACATTAAGATGTCTGTCGTAATGCTAGACGAAACATTGAGTATATTAAAGAGTCAGATCACAGGTCAGAATACCTACGACTACTGTGATGATGATGATGATGATAATAATAACCGTTTTACTTATACTGATAGGGTTAATGTCATAATCAATTGATAATAAAATTATAGTAGTGAATAAATAATATAAAATATTAATATTTTATGTATAAACAGTTTCTAGGCAAGAATTATGAAATAAAATACAAAACACAAAATAAAAAAAATATATAGTAACGACACATGCGTAATTTCATAAATATTTCATTTATAAAATATTATTTATCAGATCAATGACATTGTAAAACACTTACAGTTCAATAATCAATTGGTGGTATTTACTTGATGAAAATTCATATGTATTAATAAATAAAAATAAAGCGTAGTTTTATTTTTATTTAATTAACTTACAGTTCAATTTGTTAAAACTCTTGCTTACTTATTAGTATCAAGTATCAGTATTCACTGTAGTTATCTTAGTTTTTAGTATATTATAACACAAATATATATTTTCCTTCGCGATTGAGGTCTCTATTACCTGTTGGGGTTGCCTTCATCTATATCTTGATCTTCCTAGTTTTTTCTCTTGTTTTATTTGATTTAAATTTATATATTATTATAGATATGACGGGTATAGGAGGGAAAAAATGAGATACCGGCAAGGCACTTTTTGTTTGAAACCTAGAAAAGTATTTTGAGTTGTACAATATATATATATATATATATATATATATATATATATATATTTATTTATATATATGTTATATTGCAGATTTTCGCAGATATAAGTATGAATATGAGAGTTTTCTTGGGTTTTCCTCGTCTTGGATTCACGTTCGGTATCTGGCCAATGATTCCGACGTTTCGGCATGATCCCACATGTCATTATCAAGGAATGATAAGTTCGAGTCACAGGTTTAGATCTTATATAATAAAATACATAGAGTTGAATCCAAGACTCGGAAAACCCAAGAAAACTTTCATATTCATATATATATATATATATATATATGTCAAGCTATGGAGGCAAATAAACATATGATTAAACTTTATCTTTTACTGTTTCACGCTTCTAAATGATAGTGCATTCCATGCAGAATCTAATGATACCTCAAATTCCATTTCAACAGATGTTTCCCTGTAACTTTGATATTCCGATTTCTGTTTAAACGGCTCCTCCAATTGTTTCTGTATTCCTCTCTGGCAACTATGAAGTATATTCATTCTACGTTATACACAAACTAAGTATCTCATTGCTTTGTAATCTATCTGTAAAAGCATAGTTATATTCCATACGCAATCTGTTCATACTCATAGCGAGCAGGGATGATACTCTGACGTAACATATAGTTAAGTCACCCGCTCCCTAAGCTTGTTAATAACACTGACAATATCAGGTCCACGATAATAATTGAATTTCACATTGAGATACTTCGTGATTAACATGAGTACAATGAAAGTAATTCCCATGGTTTAACCGTCGACTTGTGGCCTGACATCCACATATAGAGGTGGACGATCTTCCAGGGAAGACATGTGGTCACCTACTACAGTTCCACGTCATTCATTATAATGGTGTTCTCAGCCTGGAACCGCCACTTATTTTATCTACCAAAATTTCCTAAGGTGCTGAGTGGGCACCAATCCCATACTGGCCGAAATTCCATTGCAGTTTTTTTTCTTATGTGATGACTTTAACCAGCGTAATTATTTATTATTATTATTATTATTATTATTATTGTTATTGTTGTTGTTATTATTATTATTATTATTATTATAAGAATATAAATTGTTTATTTAATCTGACAGGATTAAGGTCACAAGGCCTTCTCTTCCACTAAATCAGCAAATAATAAAATCCTACAAAAGTTACATACTTATTACTATTTAAAAATATTATTAATATATGTAACGCACAAATAACAATGCAGTTGTGGTCTAATATTAGCTAACACTAACAAAAATTGGAATAAAATAATATAAAATGAGTCAGAAAAAATTCCTAGTTGAATATTTATAGATATATACAAAATGCTGGATATAATTGTTATACAGTTAATGTTTACATTGTGTGAAACTTATTATATCAGTTCACTTGGAATTAAGTACGTTACAGTATGACTGACAGTCCCTGGAATGACTGGGAAGTGAGTTCCATGCTCTAGCCATAGATAATCTGTAGGATTCAGAGTATAAATATGCCCTGTGTTGTGGTATAGAAAGTAAAGAAGTATGTCCGATCTTGTTCCTAAATAACTATTAATATAACAATAATAATAAGTAAATATAATCAAGAGGACTAAATTATTGATAAATAACATATTTGTGAAGAGTATTTTATTATATGGTGCGGGACGTTGAAGCAAAAACTCAGAAATATATCAATAGTCACAGAAATGGACGTTTTAAGAAGATCGACAAGAATATCAAAATAAGATAAAATAAAAAATAATACCATAAGATCAATATTGAATGTAGAAAAGGATATAGTACAAGGGATTGAAGAAATTCAACTAAGATGGTATAGATATGTAATGAGAAAATGGAACACAGAAACAAACAAAGGGGCATTGAAATGGATACTGCCAGGAAAAGGAAAACGTAGTAGACCAAATCCAACGTGGATAAAGGGAATTCAAGACAACATGAAGAAGAGACATATGACAGAAGCAGACACGCAAGGCCGAGAAGTGTGGAACAAAAGCTTGTATATTTTGGTTGAGGATACCTATGTGAATAACAAAAACAATCCTGAAATAAAATATAATATAATATAATATAATATATATAATATAATATAATATAATATAATAAATATAATATAATATATATAATAAATATAATATATATAATATAATATATATAATATAATATAATATAATATAATATAATATAATATAATATATATTACTATAAATATAATATAATATATGAGAATATAATATAATTAATAGAATATATATAATATAATATATATAATATAATATAATATAATATAATATAATATAATATATAAATA
>JASPKZ010003862.1:2745000-2823407 GCA_030220185.1 Diploptera punctata | reverse complement strand
AAAATAATATAAAAATTTTGAAAAATATAATAATTTGAAAAAATAATATAAAAATTTTTGAAAAATTGTAACTTTGAAAAATAATATAAAAATTTTGAAAAGATAATATAAAAATTTTGAAAAATATAAAAATCTTGATGAAAAAATATAAAAAATTTTGAGAAATATAAAAATTTTGAATAATATAAGAATTTTGAAAATATAAAAAATTTTTGAAATTATAAAAAATTTTGAAAAAATATAAAAATTTTGAAAAAAAAATATTAAAAAATTTTGAAAAATAATATAAAAATTTTGAAAAATAAATAATAATAAAATTTTGAAAAATAATATAAAAATTTTGAAAAAATAATATAAAAATTTTGAAAAAAATATAAAAATTTTGAAAAAAATAATATAAAATTTTGAAAAATAATATAAAAATTTGAAAAAAATGATATAAAAATTCTTGAAGAATATAAAAATCTTGAAAAATATAAAAATTTTGAAAAATATAAAAATCTTGAAAAATATACAAATCTTGAAAAATTTAAAAATCATGAAAAATATAAAAATTTTGAAAAATATAAAAATCTTGAAAAATATAAAAATTTTAAAAAATATAAAAATCTTGAAAAAAAACTTGAAAAATATAAAAATTTAGAAAAATAATATAAAAATTTTGAAAAAATAATATAAAATTTGAAAATAGATATAACCATTATGGAAACTAATATAAAAAATTTGAAAAATAATAATAACACATTTTGAAATTTGTAAAAAAATTATAGAGATTTTGAACAATATAAAAAATTTTGAAAAATATAAAAAATTTTGAAAAAGATCTAGAGAAAAATTGAAAAAATAAAAAAAATTTTGAAAAAATTATAAAAATTTTGAAAATATATAAAATCTGGTTTAAATATAAAAATTCTTGAAAAATATAAAAAATCTTGAAAATATAAAAATCTTGAAAAATACAAAAATTTTGAAAAATACAAAAATCTTGAAAAATATAAAAATTTTGAAAAATATAAAAATTTTGAAAAATATAAAAATTTTGATAAATATAAAAATCTTGAAAAATATAAAAATCTTGAAAAATATAAAAATCTTGAAAAATATAAAAATCTTGAACATTCTTTGTAGATGCCTGATGTCACTTACGCTTCTGATAGCGGGGGTAATCTTTCCTGTAGGTATACTGAAGAGTTTTATAATAAAGATATAAGGTAGTACCTAAAACTAGGAGAAGAACCGATAAGAATGGTCAACAAATTCAGATATTTAGGCATAACACTGCAGCCAACAACAAAGTCTTTCAGCGCACATGTGCAGGAGAGAGCAGCAGCAGCTATAAGAGCTATGTGCAGTATCAAAGACATCACATCGTTAAAATTAGTCACAGCCATGAAATTATTCGCATCAGTGATCACCCCGATCGTCACCTACGGGATAGAACTGATATGGGCGAAACTAATCTGACCAGCGATTTGGAGAGGTTAGTAAAAGTTAAACCAAGATTCATCAAAAAGGTATTAGGTGCAAGCAAATACACACCAAATAGAATGGCCTATATGCTAGCCAGAGAAACCTTCTTCCTAGAGGACCTGAGGCAAAGGATACTACTGCCAGCAACGGAGCCATATAAGAAAGTCATCGAAAAAAAGAAACAGAGAGAAAAAGAGATCGACGAAGATTTCTACGCCACAGATGCCATGGTAAACAGAGAGTGGACTGGAAGTAACCAACCACACAGGCACAAAATCATAGGCATAGCAACACACGGATATCATCACAAAATGTGCAAAAATACAAAATTCCACCAACCGAGTGATTCGTGTGAATGCAAGATATGCGACCAAAAGTGTGAGCGATGCCATTACAAACAATGCAGAATATGGACAGGATCACTGAACGAACTCATAAAAGACAAATCATAAACTTAATGCTCTTTCGAGTGCCTCTTACCAACTTATTATTATGAGGGCGGATCGGAAAGTAACGGACAATAATTTTTTTCTGCCTTGGTATTGCAGCTAGAATGTTGAAATTTCACAGAGATGAAGTTTTCACTACAGATGGTATTTTTTTCTCAGGTGCACCTCTTGCGAGAGAAGCTTGAACTATGCAACAAAGATGGCGCGCATGCTACAGTCGTCCACAGGGCGGATCGGAAAGTAACGCACAATAATTTTTTTTTAAAGTTTAATAGTAAAAAAAAGGAAAAAAATCACAAATGAACTTACATCTTTTACCTACTTTTCGACATAGTCACCAACTTTCTCAACACATTTTTCCCATCGTGTTACCAGTTTCAATATGCCCTGTTCGTAGAAGTCCGTTTGGTTTGAGTGTAGCCATCTGCGCACTGCTGATTTCACTTCCACATCTGTCTCAAAGCGTTTGCCGGCCAGGAATCACTAAGGCGAATCACATGGCGAATCACTAAGGTTCACGCGTCCCTCTTGGAAGAATGTGCACCACCTGGAGACATTGCTACGATCCATACAATCATCCCCATACACGCCACGCATGTCCCTGTGAATTTCACTGGGTTTATGCCCTTTGGCCCACAAAAATCGAACAACACTTCTCTGTTCCTCACAGGTGGACGACTGTAGCATGTGCGCCATCTTTGTTGCATAGTTCAAGCTTCTCTCGCAAGAGGTGCACCTGAGAAAAAAATACCATCTGTAGTGAAAATTTCAAACTATATCTCTGTGAAATTTCAACATTCTAGCTGCAATACCAAGGCAGAAAAAATTGTTGTGCGTTACTTTCCTATCCGCCCTCGTATATAATAATAATTTTATTGCAGCCAAATAGCCAGGATTAAAGTAGAATACATTTTAAATTTACATATTTGCATATTCACACATTGTCTTTGTTCTTTTTGTGCATAGCTCAATGTGATATCGGTCACACGATTTTTCGCATAGCGTACATTTACAGTCTATATTTGCTTCATGAAATTTTGTGTTGCTGCATATCAGGTGGTGGAATCCATGGACTGCCAACCTAGTGATGACGTGTCTAATTTCGCCATCGTATATAAGGTAGTATATTCGAAGTAACTGTATTAGATGGAGGCAGGTACATTCTAAAGATCCTTAATGAGGAAGGTTTCTTTTGCAAAGAGATTATACAAAAAAAAAAGATATCTCATACATTCAAGCCACTGAAATGAAATTTTTAAGATTTGTAAAAGGATGTACACGCATGGATAGATGACACAATGAATCAATAAGAAATGAACTGGAGATATTTTCAATAGTTGATAAACTAGAAGAGCACAAATGCGAATGGAACGAACATTTATATAGATTCGACAGTACAAGATTACCCAAAAAGATCAACACCTACAAACCACATGGGAAAAGATCTTTGGGACGGCCAAGGAAACGATGGACTTGAGACCGGAACAGATCACATTGACCTAATCCTGGAAATGAAGAAGAAGAAGATTATACGAGTCGGGATCATGTAGTCTTTGATATTACAATCGCTTTTTTTTAATGCACACAGCTTTCATCCTTCTAGTTGAGATGTTTTTCTCCCAGCCACGGCGCGACAGGCCTAGAAGGTCCTTGGCCTACCATCCCGCTGCTTGCCCCATATTCACATGTGCTAACCACAGATCATCTAGTGAGTGTAGGGGTGGCGTGTGGTTAGCATGTCGGGTCCTCCAGCCGTTATAGCTGCTTATTGTAGCTACCTAAATTCCTCACGATGTTAGGTGAGCACCGGTCCCATACTGGGCGAAATTCCGTGAGAAAATGTATTCCCCCGCGGGGACTCGAACCAGCGCAAGTCCCGTAGCTCTGCGCCAACGTATTTTGCCTTAAGCACTCGCGGGCATTTTTCAATTATTTATTTTTTTATTTAATATTACAACAAAGCAAAAAATGAATATTTTCTTATTATTTATTTTTTTAATTATCTTTTTGAATTTACATTTTTTTTAATGTTAAATATTTAATTTTTTTAATTAAGATGTTTGAATTATTTTTATAAAATATATAATTTAATTATATTTTAATAGTTACAATTGGTTTTTTTATTAATTTTTTTTAAATTAAATTCAAATCTTAAATACTGCAAAAAATCAATCTACAGGCTTTTCCATGATTCATAACGCAATAATTTCGGTCTTAGCCCGTAATTTCCAGGCCCCGTTTTTAAAACATTAACTAACTAACTCTCTGGCTCTATTGAACCCGTATTTTCAGGACCGCCCGGACATAAGCTCTCCATACATCCTTATCCTGAGCTAATGTTTTCCAATCATTCCCTGTATAATCTACTTCCCTAAAATCGTGGATAATGTTATTCTCCCCCCCCCCATTTTTGGTCTACCAACTGGGCGTTTCCCTCTGGTTTTCCTACAAAAAGCTTCCATGCACCTCTTTTAGTCCCCATTCGTGCCCATGTCCTGCCCATCGCAGTCTATGAGACTTAACTGTTCTTATTATATCTGGCTTCCTATACATACCATATAACTAACTTTTAAGTAGTCTTCTTCATTCGCCTGTCTTTTCATCTCTTTTTGGCCCAACATTTCCCTAAGAACTTTATTCTCAAATACTCGTAATCTTCTTGCTTCGCATCCATATAATATAACTGGTAGAATAATAGTTTTATATATTTTCAGTTTAACTTTTTTGAAAGGAGTTGGGACATCAAGAGTCCCTGCAATGCATAATAGCATGCATGCATTTCCAGAATTGAGCCTATGTTTAATTTCTTTATGCGTATCATTCTCATTTGTAGTTATTGTTCCTAAATATTTGAATTCAGCCACTTCTTCAAATATTCCCTCATTTGTTTCAAATATTATCTTGGTGTATTCACCAAAAATATCCTTTTTAAACTTGAAAACTGCAAAAATTTAGTACATAACGTACCTAGGATCAATAATTGCGCTAGAATTGCCCAGTTGGTAGATCAAGAATGAGGTGGCAGAATAATATTAACTATGATTTGAGGGAAGTAGATTATACAGGGAATGATTGGAAAGGATTAGCTCAGGATAGGGATGTATGGAGAGCTTATGTCCGCGCGGCCATGAACCTACGGGTTTGATAGTGCCAGTGAGTAAGTAAGTAAGTAAGTAAGAATTGTCAATCATTTTATCAAAAAAAGTGTTTAACCAAATGTAGAAAATTTTCGAAAAAGCTAAAAAAGTGTTCAAATGCATGTAGTGAAAATGTCCAGTATTTGCAGTTTTCGAGATTCCTTACTGTTACAGTAACCCAAAAATAAACTTAAAAATCACATAATGCAATTTGGAAAAATTTATTTCCCGCCTCAACCGTAATATATATATATATACAACTAGCTAATACCCGGCGTGCGCTGCTACGCCTAAATAAATGAAAATGAGTGTGCTTTTATGTTTAGTTGAATACGTAAAAGGAAAATAATTATAAATTTATATTTTTTGATACCCCGTGTTGATTACCCGGCGTTGCCCGGGAATCTATCTACATATCCCGATCTTCTTGACATAAATCAGCTGAAATACGAAAATTAATGTGTTTTATGTTTACTTAAATGAGTAATATAAAAAATTTATATCGTAATTATTTTTAGATACCCCGTGTTGTTTACCCGGCGTTGTCCGGGAATCTACTCATCCCGATCTTCTTGGCATAAATGAGCTGAAAGACAAAAATTAATGTACTTCTTATGATTAGTTGAATAAGTAAAATGAAAAATAATTATAAATGTATATCGTAATTATTTTAAGATTCCCTGTGCTGATTACCCGGTGTTGCCCAGGAATCTACTTATCTGGATCTTATTGGTATAAATGGGCTAAAAGACAAAATTTGTTATTGTGAGTTATCCGTAAAAGAATACCCGCCATGTGCTGCTATGCTTGCACAGGAATCTACGTACTTGTCTCGATCTTCTTGGAATCAATGAAAGACAAAAATGGTTATTGTGAGTTATCCGTAAGAGATAAGACTTTTTGTAGAGCGTTTTGGGATATTCAATTCTGCGTAGGCCTACATTATTTTTGTGTATTTGTTATGGTTTAGGCAGCGTAAACCATTTAAGGGTCCAAAGAGCTACTTTTTCACGTTTTCCACTATAAAGGGCTATTTTAAGGGTGTAGGAGTTGAGTATCACAACTCTCTTATAGCCTATGTTCATCCCGAGAATCTCCTGAACATTTTGCAAAAAGTTCCATCACAATCGGATCAACGGTATGACCGCGAATAACGTATGAACAAACAAACAAATATTAAATAATCAATTGAGTTGGTGTTTACTTGATGAAAATCCATATTTAATTAATAAACAAATATTAATTTGTATATATTAGATTAAATGGTTACAAGAGCCAAATAAAGTAAATTTAAAATAATTGGTTAGGAATAGACAGGTAACCATTATGTTATTAAAGAGTAAAAGTGGAAATATTTGAAAGAAAAGATTAATGATCTTGAAATGAATGCAAAAAATAGTAAAATCAGATAATTCTTTTAGGGATTTAAAATAGAGAGGAAAATATTTCAGGCTAGAATGAACATGACTAGGAATGAAAACGGGAATATGACTGCAGAATCCACGAGTATGTTAAATAAACTAGGTGTAATAAGAACACCCTATACGTAGTCTTCGAACAGGCATACGATTCAATTAAGAGGGAGAAGTTATATAGTATCCTGCTGGAGTTCAGAATTCCTAAAAAGTCAGACTTATACGAATGTGTATAAATGGCACAAAGAGTAGGGTGCGTGTAGGCAAACAATTTTCGGATAATCAACTTTTATAAGATTCATTATGTGTTCCGTTGAGGTATTATTCAAAATTAAAATATAAAATTATGGAATATTCACCTGAAAGGTCCGTCTCCTCAACTTAGTTAGTTATTTAACTGTGGCGCTTTCGGGACTTGTCCCATCATCGGCAGGATTCAAAACTGGTGTTTCACTGAAGAGGGGGTTACATGTATTGGGTTCGTTTTCGTTTATCAGATTGTCGTTGTTGTGAGCTGCTTTCATGATTTCCATCTCTTCGAGTACGTTTATCTTCGCTGGATTATTTTCTCTGTGCATTACTGTTAGGGTGTTTTCAATATTTAACATGCGATGTCCATGGATAACGTGTTTTGCATAGCTTGATTTTCCTTCTGCGTGAATAAAGTCTCGAAAATGTTCTTTAAATCTGCTGTTAAAACTTCTGTTTGTTCTTCCTATATAAAATTTGTTGCAGTCCTTGCATGTCAATTTATATACTCCTTTGCAATTTCCTTCAATGATGGGACAAGTCCCGAAAGCGCTACAGTTAAATAACTAATTAAGTTGAGGAGACGGACCTTTCAGGTGAATATTCCATAATTTTATATTTTAATTTTCGGATACTTCTGAAATCCACAATGGGTTGAAGCAAGGAGATACACTATCTCCTCTACTATTTAATTTTGTACTAGAGCATGCTATCAAACCTTTAAAGGATGAAGAAGGTCTACAACTCAATGGTAGTAATAAGCTGTTAGTTTATGCTGATGATGTAGTGCTACAGGGCGATAGCGAAGAGGTACTAAAGGACAACACGCACACACTATTGAGTAACACTAAGAAATTCGGATTAGAAGTAAATATCAATAAAACTAAATACATGGTCACACATAAAAATACATTATATAGTGGAAGTGGACAGCTAATGACAAATGAGGGAAATTTTAAGGAAGTGACTGAATTCAAATACCTAGGAAAAATTATGACAGAACTTTTAAACTGATCCAAACCTTCTGGTGGCATCATGGCCCTGGTGTCGACTTAGCCTCTAACGAAAATGAGTATCGGAGGCTTGTTGGGGGTAAAGACGGCCGTCACGCAGGGCTGACAACCCGGCTGACATCAAGTGCCGATTGCGTGGAAAAAGTGGAAGCCTTAACCTCCTACTACACCAAGAGTCTCCTTGGCTTATAGGGATCACTTTATTTTATCTTTAGGAACAATAATCACAAACTAGGTGTCGTCCATGGCCGAAATTCGACCACAATTCATTAAATGTTTAAGTTTGTCACAAATACGTCATTATGCATTAATTTTCGATTTATTTTAAAAATACGAACGATAGAAAATAAATATGTGGTTATAGCTTGGCTAAGCCATATTTAAAAAAAACAATAACGCGTCATTTGACATTTGTATACTATTTATACTATTTCAATTTGCATTTGGCCTATTATTATGTGTACGAGAATAAACATATCCCTTCTCTTTGTCTATCACAACCTAGCCATCAATGTTCTATGTTGAGGCATAATAGAAGTAGATGCGAATATGTAAATATAAAAATTATATGTAATGAAATTACTGAAACCAAGATTTAGACAGGTTTTAATTTAAATTTGAATAATAAAGTGTACTCACTTCTTTTAAATCACTAATAATAAATACTCGAGAGTAAGTCAATTCACATTGCTGGTGCACAATTTTCTTTCCACAACAATGAACTTTCAGCTATTAACGTAAACAAATGAATGAGTAGACAAATGAATGAGCAATACACACAAATTCCTTTAAAAAAAATTATTTTGTTTAATTTAATATCTTTATAACACATATTATACAAAAAAACATTTTTCTGCACTCCTTCCCTATATGAAATTTAATTACGTCAAATATCACACTCCTCCGTGCCCGCAATCTGTTTAAAAATGGGTGCAAAGTTTTGCGTGTTAATTTCCTTCACGTATTAATATATAGATAGGAATAAGATGCACAAACAAATTAAACATAGGCTCAATTCTGGAAATGCGTGCTATTATGCATTACAGAGACTCTTGTCCCAACTCCTTTCAAAAAGCATTAAACTGAAAATATATAAAATTATTCTACCAGTTATATTATATGGGTGCAAAACATGGACTCTTGCTTTAAAAGAGGAAAGGAGATTACTAGTATTTGACAATAAGGTTCTTAGGAAAATTTTTGAAACAAAGAGAGATGAACAGGCAGGTGAATGGAGAAGACTACATAACAATGAATTACATGGTCTTTATAGGAAGCCAGATCACTTATAATAAGAAAAGTTAAGTCTCGTAGACTGAGATGAGCAGGACATGTGGTACGAATGGGTAATGAAAGACGTGCATGGAAGCTTCTTGCAGGAAAACCAGAGGGAAAACGCCCAGTTGGTAGACCAAGAATGAGGTGGGTGAATAACATTAACTATGATTTGAGGGAAGTAGATTATACAGGGAATGATTAGAAAACATTAGCGCAGGATAGAGATGTATGGAGAGCTTATGACCGCACGTCGATGAATCTACGTGTTCAATAGCGCCAGTGAGTTAGTTAACATAATTAAATGCAGAGGTGCTTTTTATTTGTAACTCAATAACATGGAAGACGACAGTTCCTTAGAATCGTTTCGTCATTATCAGGAGTGTAAAGATAAACTACGATACAAGAGATTAAATAAAGAACCAGGAGAGATAACGCCACTCTCCCCTGTTACTCTTTACGCATCCAACGCATTACAACCTGTGATACTTCCTTCATTATGTTTTGCAACACTTTATTCACCCAAGTAAGTACTTTCATATTTTATACTAGACTAGCTAATTAATGCGGTTGTTTCGCCTAATAAATGAAATATTAAAGATTAATTAAATTGTATGGTATACGCTGAGACAAAACATGGCGGTTGCCAGACAGTGTTTAATTTCAGATTTCAATTAAACCTCCACTTCTAATAGTCGGATTTCGCTCATTTTTAGACAACACCTTCCTCGGTCTGTTTAAATAGGATATACTGAGTTTCGTTGTGAAACATCGAAAATTGTGACTGCTAGAGCGATTTTTCAATTTTCACTTCAGGTGAACTCCTGCGCCTAATGGTTTTAGAGGATCAAGTTGTGAAACTAAACCATCCAGGGACCCGCTTAAACACACACAAACATGTTCTTCAAAACCGGTCCCGTCGTTTAGGCAGGTTTTAATTTCGGATTTCAGGTAAACCTCCACTTCTAATTTTTGGATTTCACGAAATTTTGGACAATACCTTCCTCGGTTTAATTTAATAGGATATACTGAGTTTCGTTGTGAAACATCGAAAATTGTGACTGCTATAGCGATTTTTCAACTTTCACTTCACCTGAAATTCGAAATTAAAACTTACTAGCAACCGGCATATTTGGTTAGTCTCATCTTATATGATACCATACAATTTAATTAATCTTTAATATTTAATTTATTTAGGCGTAGCAACGCACGCCGGGTATTAGCTAGATTATTATATTTTTAAAATAATGAATAATGGTGTATATGCAATAGACTTTTTACGTCATGTTCGCCAGTATTGATAAAATTAAGTAAATGTAAGATAAGATATCAGGTGTTCATTGGAATGAGTTTCTCACACACAGTGTGATATTCACGCCCACTTTATTGTATCTGAATACAATCAAAATTTGGCAGTCAGTATGATAAAATATATATTTTTAAATTATATTATTAATATTATGTAATATACGTGTGCGAGTGGTGTATAAATATAAGTGCAAATCTTCTCGTTCGGTCTATTTCCTCGTATGTAAGTAGTGAACACTTCTTGTTATTTCTTGTAATATTGCTTCCTCAATTAAACAGTGTTATGCAATTCCACGTGTTATATATTTTTTCTTCTGAAACTGTGTCATCCAATATATGTATATAATAAATAATAGTTTAAAAAAAACTGAAACAACACGCTTTATTAGAAAACCGAACTAAAAAATGAAAAATAATTTTAATTTCCAACACGCTTGGGATAAAATTAAAATGGTCAGCAAAAAAAATCATCTCCAACACATCTAGAATAAAAGTAGAGTTATCTACAAAAAAAATAATTTTACCATCAAAAGCGTGGGGTGCTCTATATCAGTTAATATATTTGATAATAAACAGATATTGGTAAAAGTAAAGTATCTAAGAAGAAAACGTAAAAACCATAAAAGCACCCCACGCTTTTGATTGTAATTTTTTTTTGTAGATAACTCTAGTTTTATTCTAGATGTGTTGGAGATGATTTTTTGTTGACCACTTTCATTTTATCCCAAGCGTGTTGGAAATTAAAATTATTTTTCACTTTTTAGTTCGGTTTTCTAATAAAGCGTGTTGTTTTAGTTTTTTTAAACTATCATTTTTTTTATTTTTAGTTTAATTGATTGTCATAAACCGGGATCCCATGAAAATTTATGGACTAAAAAGTCGATAAGTCTGCAACCTATTATACCGGTTTTATTTTATTTTATTGTTTTTTTTTTTTAATTTCCTGATGATCCTGGCCAGAATCTTAGAAAACATTTGTGAAATTATTGTATTGTCATTGGTCGTTTACAAGTATACAAAGTTTCAAGTCGATCCAATGTTTTTACGTGGCTGAAAATCGTGTTCAAAGATTCCGTTACATAGATAGATACAGGTCAAGCTAATATAAAGCGTGTAAAAACGATAGTATTTATGTATGTCCTTTATAGACTTCCAAACCGTTCAACCAATTTTCATTAAAATTTGTATATACAGGTTTTCAGGGGCGGCCAGTGTTCAGCCGTTATTTATGTTCTAAAATCATGTAGGTGTAGGAGTTCACCTGAAACGAAAATTTAAAAATCGCTCTAGCAATCGCAATGTTCGATATTTCACAACAAAACTCGGAATAGATAGATAGATCATCGGTTGATTAATGTCTTTGACATCGTCCGATTCCTAATAGTCAACTTAATTGGTCCATCCAATCTCCTAGTTGTAGATGTGTCTCCTTCATGTATAAGTATATTCCCTGACTCCATGAGGTTTTAGATCTTCCTCTGCCTCGTCTTCCCTCTACCTAATATAGATATGCCGGTCGGATTAAAAGGAAGACGAATCAAGCTACGGAAAACTCGGAATATCCCCTTAAAATAAACCGAGGTACGTATTATCCAAAAACCAGCGAAATCTGACCGTTAGAAGTAGAGGTTTACCTGAAATTTGAAATTAAAAATTTACTCTAGCCATGTTGGGTCCATCATAGTGTATACCATATAATTAATTCTTCTTCTTCTTCCTTCCAAGTATTAGGTCAAGGCCTGTTACGATCCTATACAAAATTTTCCCTCCAGCGTTTCATAGGACGGCCCAGAGATCTTCGTCCTCTTTGTATATAATTATAAACAGCTTTTGGGATCCGATTTGAACTCATTCTTTCAATATGGTGTTTCCAATTTAGTTGGTACTGTTTAATATATTCCAAAATTGGCGTAGTCTTCAATTCTTTTAAGATATCGGTGTTCCTTTTCCGATCCCATCTGGTGTAACCCGCTGTTCTGCGAATGAATCTCATTTTACAAGCCGTTATTCTGCTTTCATGTTGTCTTTTTAGTGTCCATGCTTCACTACCATAGGTCAACACTAGTCCAGCCAAAGTGTTATATAAACATAATCTGGTTTTTTTTTGTACAAGGAAGGGTTTCATAACTTGATTAATAATTCCCAAACTTTTATTATAACTAGTAAGTTTTTCAGGAATATCCTTTTCATCCCAGATAGAGAGATGATATCCAAGATATCTAGATTGATTAGATCTCTCTAGAATTTTATTCTGGAGACAGATTTTTTAATTAACACTCAATATTTAATTTATTTGGGCGTAGTAGCGCACGCCGGTATTAGCTAATGAACTATATTTAACACTAGGAATTTGTTAGCCTAGATAGATAAGACAGTGGGACTGAAAGTAAACATCGATAAAAATATATATTTTAACTAACTCACTGGCACTATCGAATCCGTAGGTTCATGGCCGCGTAGACATAAGCTCACCATACATCCCTATCCTGAGCTAATGTTTTCTAATCATTCCCTGTATAATCTACTTCCTTCAAATCATAGTTAATGTTATTCTCCCACCTAATTCCTGGTCCACCAACTGGGCGTTTTCACTCTGATCCTCCTACAAGAAGCTTCCATGCCTCTCTTGCGTTCTGCATTCATGTCACATATCCTGCCCATCGCAGTCTACGAGACTTAACTGTTCTTACTATATCTTGTTTCCTATAAAGATCATGTAGTTCACTGTTAAGTAGTATTCTCCATTCCCCTGTCTGTTCATCTCTCTTTGGTCCTAAACGTTTCCTAAGAACTTGTAGAAGTACATTGCATAATGAAAATAGCTAATGACAAAAGAGGGAAATTTTGAAGAAATGGCTGATTTCAAATACCTAGGAACAACAATTACAAATAGGAATGATATGCACAAAGAAATTAAACATGGGACACTTGTTGTCCCAACTTCTTTTAGATAGATAGATACATAGATCATCAGTTGATTAATGTCTTTGTCATCGTCCGATTCCTAATAGCCAGTTTTGTCGGTCCATCCAATCTCCTGGTTGTAGATGTTTCTCCTTCATATATAAACATATTCCCTGACTCCAGGAGGTTTTAGGTCTTCCTCTGCTTCGTCTTCCCTCAGGTTTCCATTCCAAAACAGATTTTGGTAGTCGATCCTCTTCCATTCGCTGGACATGTCCATACATCTTAATTGCTGAGTTTTAATATAATCTAAAATAGTGTCTTCAATCTTCATTTTCTCCCTTATAACTGAGTTCCTATTTTTTTCTCTTCTTGAAACCAACTTCTTTTAAAAAAGTTAAATATGAAAATATATAAAACTATTGTTCTCACTGTTATATTATAAGGAAGCGAAACATGGACTCTTACTTTAAGGAAAAAAGGAGTTTTTGAGTATCTGAGAATAAAGTTCTTAGGAAAATGTTTGGACCAAAGAGAGATGAACAGGCAGGTGAATGGAGAAGACTCCATAACAGTGAGCTACATGATCTTTATAGGAAGCCAGATACAGTAAGAACAGTTAAGTCTCATAGGCTGTGATGGGTAGAACATGTGGCATGAATGGGGAATGAAAGACGTGCATGGAAACTTCTTGTAAGAAAATCAGAGATAAAACGCCCAGTTGGTAGACCAGGAATGAGGTAGGAGAATAACCTTAACCATGATTTGAGGGAAGTAGATTATACAGGGAATGATTGGGAAACATTAGTTGTTTCCTGTTAAGGAAATTAGAGATAATATTATAATATGATCCATTATTGGAACTGTGTTAAAATAACAGTATTGGAAAATGTTAAATTAACGATAGAATACAAAAAATGGGGATTACAGAGAAATTATAATAAAACAGAATATCTTTCATTGGATATAACAGATGAGCAAAAATGTAATTCAGGAAGAATACATAATGTTAAAAATGTTAAATATTTAGGATCTATTTTAGATAAAAATGAGAATTCAACTACAGATATTGAAAGAACAAGAACTGATGGAAAAAAAAAATTATTGGTATGTTGAACTCAGTGCTTTGGAATAGAAATATAATACACAGAATAAAGAAAATTATATTTCAGGTTATGTTACAAAGCATTTTTATAATATAGGTCCGAAACCTGGACAGTAAGTAGAAAACAAGCCAACAAGTGTTAGCAGTAGAAGTCGATTTTTGGAGGTAATCGACAAGAATTTCAAGTAGAGATAAGGTCAGAAACAGCACAATAAGAGAAATCATGCAAGTTGAAAAAACATATTAGGAAAAAATATAAAAAAATTGTTTGAAATGATATGGACACATCATAAGAATGAAAGAAGATAGAATACCAAAGAAGATATCCTTGATTGAAAAGCTAAGAGGCAGATGTAGAGAATGTTGGATAGATGGAGTGAGGAGAAGTATGGAAGCTAGAGATTTGAGGGAAGAAGATGATTTAGACAGAAACCTCCAGTGACAAATCACTTTGGGTTGAAGGAGAAACACTGTATTGTAGAATATTCCAAAAAATCCAATTTTAGTAAACAAGCTAATTTAAGATAATGACTGAAAACAAATTATAGGACAGAGTAAATCTATGCTTTGGCCATATATGTTACCTATAGTACTTTATGATAACTTTAGCAAGGTTAATTTCTGTTCCCTGTCAGAACAGAATCCATAACATAAATTAACCCAGATAGATTATCCTTAATACTTTAGTTCAGAATCATAATCGTTTGTAAATCCAATATAATCCACTAGTTTAACCTGGCATGCTACATATATATATATATATATATATTAAAAATTGGAGCTTAAAGAGAACTCCAACACAAGAACACATCATATACGGAAAGTGGTCTACCAAAGTGGAGCATAAAATTAATAAATAATAGTTTTAAAAAACTAAAACAACACGCTTTATTAGAAAACCGAACTCAAAAATGAAAAATAATTTTAATTTCCAACACGCTTGGGATAAATTTAAAGTGGTCAACAAAAAAATCATCTCCAACACATATAGAATAAAACTAGAGTTATCTACAAAAAGAAAATAATTTTACCATCAAAAGTGTGGGGTGCTCTATATCAATTAATATATTTGATAATAAACAGATATTGGTAAAAGTAAAGTCTCTAAGAAGAAAATGTAAAAATCATAAAAAGCACCCCACGCTTTTGATGGTAAAATTATTTTCTTTTTGTTGCTAATTCTAGTTTTATTCTATATGTGTTGGAGATGATTTTTTTGTTGACCACTTTAAATTTATCCCAAGCATGTTGGAAATTAAAATTATTTTTCATTTTTGAGTTCGGTTTTCTAATAAAGCGTGCTGTTTTAGTTTTTTAAAACTATTATTTATTTTTTTATTTTTTAGTTTTAATATTTTACAGATTAAGATAAGAATGTAAATATCTTTAAATTCCATACAATTGTAGTATGAGCTAAAAGTATTACTCTTCTAAAAAACATCCTCCCCAGCCGGATTCGAACCAGTGACCTATGAATTACTGAAATTATATACCACTAGTTCACCGCTCTACCAAGTGACCTCTTACAACGATTGACTAAAAAGTCGACAAGTCCGTAACCTATTATACCAGTTTTAATTTTTTTTTTCTGATGATTCTGGCCAGGAATTTAGAAATAAAATATGAAATTACTGTAGTGGCATGGGTCCTTTACAAGTATACAAAGTTTCAAGTCGATCCAATGTTTCTAAGTGGGTGAAAATCATGTTCAAAGATTCCGTTACACAAATACAATGACACTTTTTTTTTTATTTTATGATGATTCTGGCCAGGATTTTAGAAAATAAATATGCAATTATTGTATTGTCACGGGTTCTTTACAAGTATACAAAGTTTTAAGTCGATCCAATGTCTCTAAGTGGGTGAAAATCGTGTTCAAAGATTCCATTACATAAATACAAAGACACTTTCTTTGATTTTCTGATGATTCTGGCCTGGATTTTAGAAACAAAATATGAAATTATTGTATTGCCACGGGTCCTTTACAAGTATACAAAATTTCAAGTCAATCCAATTATTTTAAGTGGGTGAAAATGCGTTTAAAGATTCAGTTACGTAGATGGATAGATAGATACAGGTCAAGCTAATATAAAGTGTGTAAAAATAAACCATATTAACACCATCTATCTGCTAACTGCAGAACCTGAAGCATGAAAAATGCGTAGGTGACATTAGAACACACACATTATGTTAAATGTTTTAAGTTGAATTTAGAAAAATCAAAGTGTAAATATCATAGCCATCTTAATTTTATTAATCGTAAAACTGTTCACAAAGACCATTACTGGAATCAATAAGCCTTTCTTAGTCTACTCTGAATACAATTTCTAATTAAAAGGATAGACCTACAGTATCAAAAATGATGCCAAATGTCTGATTTAGCCTATAATTAAGGTAAAAATGCTAGAAATTATAATTGTAACCTCTAAAATTGAAGAAAATTATGTAATTAATTAATTTGGTGTTTACTTGATGAAAATCCATGATGTATTTAAAAATAAAACTATCAAAGTTTTAAATATTTTTTATAAATATATAATTTATTTAACATTCATAACAGCTGTTTCAATACACTGCATCATCATCAGATGAATGTGAAATATAAATAAATCTTTACATTGTTGACTGTACACATAAATAGAAAATGTATTTATTTAAACAGCTGTTATGAATGTTAACCCACTGAAGACACGTTTAAAGCGCCTGGTACGTTCACTGGAAACCCATTTAAATCACCCCAGCGCTACTCTGGCTGCACTAGGTATTAAATCAGAATACCCAGACCATGCCTACTGCATTCTACAACTTATGAATTTCAGATAGTTTGTTTACTCCTGTTTTCTTGTAGTATTTTGTACTTTTAAGAATAGCAAAGGAATGTGGCCTGGCTACAACCCTCTTTTGTATATTCCAAGTTGCACCGTTTTATTTTGATTAGAGAGTTTGAACTGAACGTAAGCCAGTTTACCTCGAAATTTCATAAGTGATTCATCAAGTGAAGTGTCTTCATTAGGAACATACAAGGACAGAAATGTTATATTCAAATACTCCACACCAGGTCTAATTTTGTAAATTCTCTAATTACGGATTCATTATCTTTGAAGTGAAGAAACATCGAAATTAGGAATAAACTTTTGAAGGGCATAGTTGTGCTGTAAATGGGCATTTCTAAAATTGCTGTATTGTTCAAGAACCTTTTTATGTTAGGTTTTCTAACTTGACTTCTTATGATTCATAGTGCAAAATAGGCCTTCACTTCGTGGGGGTGTTTCTAAAAAAGTTAAATTTACAGACATGATATTCGAAAAAAAAAAAAACATTGAAACTACATATATATTTTACTGTAATAAATACCTAAAAAATATATTATTGTATACATTTTATCTATAATAAACTCTACAATATACTAGGCCTACATACATGCTTTATAAAAACCTGCAACAAAGTTTACAGATGGCAAACAGAAAATTTTAATCACTAAAGATAGAACCAACTTCTTATATTGGAAGGTTTTAACACAATAACGAGTGTAGGTCGTGCTTGAACTGTTTGGACTTTCTACCTGCTCACGAGGGAGACTTGTTAAAAGTATCCAATGGGTTAAATAACTTTGATAATATTATTTTTTAAATAAAGAAAATTATGTTTATAGAAATAACACTGCCATGTGATAAATTATTCTAATTTTATTTAAATTAACCAACAAAGTTGTTTTTTAGAATTTTTCATACTACAATTTATGTCTGTTCACAGATTGCCTATTCTCTGCTAACATTTATTTATTTCACCAAGAACAAATAGTAAATCTGCTGCATTGTTGGCTCCAGTACAGTGTGCAGCTAATGAAAAGAAGAAAATAAATGTAAGATCTGCTTAAAAATTAAACAAGCAAGCCTAAAAAATTGTGTAGATAATGCACAGACAAATGTTTGTGGATTAACATCACAAAATATGGGGATGATAAGCCATTTTTCAGTTTTCACTGAAGCTTCTTCACTTCTATATGGTATTTTATTTATTAAAAATTTGTAGGCCTATATATTATAAAACATTTGCTATTTCAGGTCTCTTATTTCAGGTCTCTAATCGTTATAAATAATGCTTAAAATGGTAGACATGTTTGAATGATGAGAGAGGAGATCAAGAGAATATTTTTCATAGGCTTATCCGAAGTATTTAAGATGCAACTTTTTTTCACTGACGAGGGAGTTAGTGCAAGATGTAATAGCAAATGCAAAAAAGTTTTGGTTTGCACGTAAGAGTTTTACACGTACATTACAAATATGTGCACAATATTTGCCATTAAAAATTACACTGCTATTTACAACCATGAGGATGTTCAGTCACCATGTTCAAAAAAATGTTGGTAGCTCTTGGCAGAAGTATTGTAAACATTTTTTCGTAAGAAGAATATTGGGAGCAGTTTGTGTAGACTATTTAACTCATGCCCCAAATGGGACTCAATGGCCAATCATGTTTCAATGATTTCTGTTTTACAACCAATCAGAGTCGTGTTTCACGAAATATTTATCAGTGTTATAATTACCATATTAAAGAAAGTTCCTCCTTTTTAATATTCTGAACAGGTCTGACCATTATTTTGCAGTGACTGAGCCTATGAGAAATACGGCTACCAGATTGTATATATAGTGCATGAATGTCAACACATGCCGCATGTGGGAGTTAATATAAAAACATTTGTAGCAATTTATTATACCACCAAAAAAAAAGAAACCACTGTTTGCACTTTCTTAAATGTATTTTTTCCCAGGTAACAATCCAGAAAAATATAATTGTCATATTTACATCATACGACATCGGAAATGAATTAACATACAGTTTGATGTGTTTCATTTTTTCTCCACTAGAGAGCATTCTTACAATATTGCATTCCTTTCGCAATAAGTAGTATGATCTGGTTGCAGTGATAAACAAAAGCAGCAGATGAAGCATACCTATCGCTTCTCATTTGTTTTCAAACATCGCCGTTTACTTTAAATATATAAATATTTTAAAATAACTATAGTTAAACAATGATTTGTGAGTAAACAGCTTAATTTTATTCGTTAAATAGTCCTAACAAATGCCACTCTTGATTTCCAAATTCTCTAGATAAATTCACTCCTCACTTCATGAATCGTGAATTTATCGATAATTTGGAAATCACTCGTGATAATATGTGGAGAAGAAGATATAATAGAGAATTAATACAATTATTATGATATCTCTATATTGCCTCAAACAAAAGGTGTGACTGTTTGAGTGGATTGGACATATTAATAGAATGCCGAATAATAGAAAGGTAAAACAAATATATGAATAAATGCAAAAGATTACGAGGATGAACATGTCGACAGAGTGTAAAATTACTAAAGTCACGATATCATGTGATCCATTGTGAGCGGAATATCCTATCATTGTAGCTTGCCATATAATTGGCGATAGCACTCAATTTATATGTTTTTGTAATCAGCACCTCAAACATATTCATACAAACCAAAATGTGATATAGAAAAATTTTTATAAAGTACACAAGAAACATTAACTGGAACTGTGTATCTTATTCTTTATCTTTATAGATTTCATTTAGTAGGAATCAAATCTAAATAGATTTAATGACATCTTCTAACATAGCTTTATATGGAGAAATGAATTATGCTTGGACAGCAGAAGATGTTAAGGGTTTTACAAAAATTTTGAGCTAACTTTTTTGCAATTGTGATCACAACTCATGTTAACTCCCTTGTAAGGGTCACTCAAAAGGGAAACCCTAGTCGCCAAACTTTGTTTCAATGAAAAGCAAGTTGTCCTTGATCTCATTAGAAAGTCATCTGATTACCAATGGTTGTCTGATGCAATTGCATATGCTAGGTGATCAGGTGACCAATGCATTGTAGTAGTTCTTCTTTAGTAACAAGGGTTTCATAAAAAAAGTCTAATACCATTCTATTGATTGATATATATATCCATCCACAGTAATTCTGCCTGAGGGCAAGTCTTTCACTGCAATCATAGCATTTTCATGCTATGCTTGCAGTTTTACTAGGGAATTGTGGGAGTGATAGCTTCCCATTGCTTTCCACACCAGTGAAGGATGATGATGATGATGATGATGGTCATATGATTTCGGGGACTGTTTGGGCCTTAAAGTTTTCCTGACATTTGTCTTATAGATGAGGAAAAACCCCGATAAAAATCTCACCCAGAAAAACTGCCCCGACCAGGGATCGAACCCGGGCCCGCTGCATGACAAAGCAGCAATCTACCTCGAGACCACAATGGTGGACGATTGATATATATATATATATATATATATATGAATAAAACTTTACAAGAATAATGAAAATATCTAGAACTATAACAAATTTTATAACCTTATCATCTATACGTCCAGCGCTGTGGTCTCGAGGTAGCATGCTGCCTTGTCACGCAGCAGGCCCGGGTTCGATCCCCGGTCGGGGCAGTTTTTCTGGGTGAGGTTTTTATCGGGGTTTTTCCTCACCTGTAAGACAAATGTCAGGAAAACTTTAAGGCCCAAACGGTCCCTGAAATCATATGGCCATCATCCTTATCATTATCATCCTTACCATTATCATTATCATCATCATCCTTCACCGGTGTGGAAAGCAACGGGAAGCTACCACACCTACACAATTCCCTAGTAAAGCTGCAAGCATAGCATGAAAATTCTATGATTGCAGTGAAGGACCTGCCTTGGGGCAGAATTACTATGGATGGATCATCTATACTATAAGAACATTTTAGCTAAAATGTTCCTATAGTATAGATGATAAGGTTATAAAATTTGTTATAGTTCCAGATATTTTCATTGTCCTTGTAAAGTTTTATATAATGTTGTATGATCGGAAGATTTGGGTGGCCAAGGTACAGGGATTCCATCCTTGCCAACACAATGGATCTGATAGAAGTAAATTGTGCAGAATGACTTCCGTCTTATCTTCTATCTATCTCCAATGTCGTGACAGCCCAATGTTCAGCCATAGCCTCTCCTTTGTTAGGAGTTACTAGACAAAATTAATTTAGTTATGCTTATTTGCCCACAGATGTCATGAGTGGTATGCAGTCAACATACCGACCCAATGAGACATCTAGCAGGAAACTAAGGTATTACTAGGATAATGTGGTTGGTTAATTTGCTTAGAGGCCTCTTTATTCAGACTTAAAAATCTTTTACAAGGCTAAAAATCTTCAGACTCAGGATCCATGGCTTAAAGTTCCTCCCAGAGGACTTGCTTCTTGGATTTCTCCATCCTAAAAAATCCATGACCCTGACCGAGTTTGAACCCATGAGCCTTGGGACCAGAGGTAAGGATCATAACCACTACTCCACTGCAGCCAATGAAATTTTACCTTGCCTCTAATAATAATCTATGTACCGCATACATTTATTCAAACATTTAAACTACAAAATGTTTGATACAATTAGAAATTATTGTCCACTTCATCTCCTATATCTTCTTCTTCCTAAATATAATTTCTAGGATTTTCATCCTGTTTATTTCCAAAATCACTCCTCGGAGGAAGACATATTGGATGTGCATTCACTTGGCTGGTCTTCCTCTTGTTCTTCTCCCGTAAATTGGTCTATCGTCTTTAGCTCTTTTTGCAAGTCGGTTTTGTTCCCTTCTTTCTATATGACCCTTCTAATATTTTCATCTATCTATAATAAATCGGGTAACAGAGTGGAACCCTTGAAAGAGGTCCACTCCAGGGAGTAGGCACCCCTGCTCTTTTGTGAGCTCCAGGTCCCACTTGTCCAGAGGGTAGTACCTGGGTAGGGCCCCGTCCACAGGGTTACATGGGGAGAAGAGAAGTCCCCAAAGCCGTAGTGAAGGCAACTTCTCTAGGAGACGAACACTCCGAAATTCCAGTTCCCTGCCCTCCAGGAAGAGGGGTTTGGCTAGAGGCTGGTAACCTCTACTATGGTTCATTTGGTTGGTTAATTTGCAAAAAGATACATATAGACAAAAATGGAAGCAACACATAGACAGAATGAATGAAGATAGATATCCAAAACAAATAACAAAATACAAACCTAAAGGCACCTGAGATGTGGGCAGACCTAATCCATGAAAGCAGATGATGATGATGATCTATAATAAATTTGGTTATGTCTTGAATGTGACATTTGTCCCTAATTTCTGTGTTGTGTATTTTATCAAATAATGTTTTTCCCTGAATAATTCTCAAGATTTTCATTTCACATGTGCTTATTATTTGTTTAGTTTTTGTTGTATCAGTCCTAGTTTCTGCTCCATATACGATAACTGATCGAACTATCGTTTTGTATATGCGGGTTTTGCTTTCTATTGACATATGTTTGTTGCGCCAAATTAAATCTTTCATATATCCTGATATTTTTGCTGCTTTATCAGCTTGTTTCTTTACTTATTTTTATTAAATTTTTAGTGTTTGTTATTAATACACCTAAATAATTAAATTCTTCTATATCATCTCTCAAAACACTTTTGAAACATTCTGTATATTTTGTGTTAGCAGGTAATGCAAAGTACCTAGTATGCTGCCTATCAGAACAATTCTGGTGCTGATATTTTTAGCTCAACATGTGTTTGGTGCATGTCCTTGGCTGTGTCTCTGTTATTTGAAAGAAACGCCAATTAAAGTTGACTGTTCTGGAGTTGGGTTCAGCAAATTTCCAGGAGAAATAGACTCGAGGGTAAGTTACCTAACCATATATTTCTATTAGAAGAGAGAATGATATAGGATTTTCCATAAACAAATGTACTGAAAGATAAGTAAAGCTCCCAATATACTTTCGTTAAGAGCATGACTGGTTTTAACATTTTCTACAAGTGAATTTGCTTTCCCAAATATACAAGAAGGTAAATTAGCTTCCAATTACTTCCAATAGGAGTGTGACTGGTATTAGGATTTTCCCCAAGCAAGGTGTTACCTAGTTCTAAACTTTACAACTTGTGACATGATTTTTTTAATTACTTCATAAACTCTAGCCAAATTTTATTCTTAGTGTTTCATTTTCAGATTATTTTCCACCATTTACAATTATTATTACATGTTTTCTAACATTTATTTGAATATATTTTTTCATGATATTGAACTATACAAAGATATGGCAGCCATATTGATTTTAATGAATATTCTGTGTTCCAGTGCAGCCAACATAGTGTCTGTACTAATTAACTTACACTAAATAAAATCAGCATGCATCCTTTCACAGGTTAGAGTACTAAAATTACATTAGATTAGCTTTCAGGTTAGTCTTTCATAGGTTAGACTACTTAATCAAGTTTTTTTGAGTCTATACTATCTTACCTCAATTTAATGTTGATTTGTTCTCGAATCGAAACATGTTCAAGAACAAATCAACATTAAATTGAGGTAAGATAGTACAGACCCAAAAAAACTTTATTAAAAGAACCTCAAAATATTACTTCCTAAAATAAAACATTAGAGTACTTAAATTGTATTAAGTTAGCTTTTAGGTTTGTTGGCAATGAGAGTTCAAATATCGAGTATATGTTGGCTGCATCCTGTGATTCCATAGTGTGAACTGGCGCATGTGCATGGTGTATGGTTGAAACTTAGAAAAATTTGTCTTGTCACATGTTGTAATGTATTTCCCTAAATACATTATAGAGTCAGTTAGTTTTTCAATGTACCTCTGATTAGGAAGGCTCATATATAATTTTATGTCATAAATAAGTAAGAAATCTTACTTTGTATTCAGTCTTATTTCCTGTAAAATATGTTACCTAAAAACAATGTTTCTATAATAATTTTATTGCAGCCAAATACACAAACAATGTTTCTATCGATGACAATTCCAAACACAAAATAGTCAAATGGCAGGTAAAAATAGCTCCACACTTCCCCCAATACATAGAGTAATATCTCATGCAAGCTTGTTTACAGTACGTAAATTAATGAGTAATTTTTTACATCTTACCTCATATTTTATGTTTCTTTAAACACAGAAATTAGTTTTCAAGAGAAGGATCTCTCTCATTTTCAACCGACATTATGACTCATAATGTCGGTTGAAAATGAGAGAGATCCTTCTCTTGAAAACTAGTTCCTGTGTTTAAAGAAACATAAAATATGAGGTAAGATGTAAAAAATTGCAGAGATCCTTCTCTTGAAAACTAATTCCTGTGTTTAAAGAAAAATAAAATATGAGGTAAGATGTAAAAAATGATAGAGATCCTTCTCTTGAAAACTAGTTCCTGTGTTTAAAGAAACATAAAATATGAGGTAAGATGTAAAAAATTACAGAGATCCTTCTCTCGAAAACTAGTTCCTGTGTTTAAAGAAACATAAAATATGAGGTAAGATGTAAAAAATTACAGAGATCCTTCTCTTGAAAACTAGTTCCTGCGTTTAAAGAAACATAAAATATGAGGTAAGATGTAAAAAATTAGAGAGATCCTTCTCTTGAAAACTAGTTCCTGCGTTTAAAGAAACATAAAATATGAGGTAAGATGTAAAAATTGAAAACTAGTTCCTGTGTTTAAAAAAACATAAAATATGAGGTAAGATGTAAAAATATGAGGTAAGAAACATAAAATATGAGGTAAGATGTAAAAAATGACTCATTAATTTACGAATTAAGAACCTCATAATGTTATTTCCCATATTTAACTGTGAATAGTTTACAGTACAACTGGAACTTAGCTCAGAAGAGGTGTAGCTTATATTTTTGTAATTGACAAACTTGTTTAAGTACATATGAATTTTGGAGAGGATTTATTACATGTGCAATGTCTAAAGTTAATCACAAACTCAATAATCAATTTGGAAATGGATCCATCTTATGATATATACCATAAAGCTGTGAGAATTGCACAGTCCAGTCTGCCTTATAGAGGAAGAGACTATATAAGAGAAAATATAGTATCAGTGACATAAATTTCATTTTTACAGAGCTAATTTTCAAAAAACTTAAATTCATTAAATTCTATAAATACAAATGTATAAGACACATATAAATAAAATCTCTTATGTATTTTATCTAATATATAAAAATAAATATTTGTTGGTTTATTTGTTCGTACTTTATGTGCAGCCATACCGTTGATCTGATTGTGATGGGCTTTTTGCAAAATGTTCAAAGAGATTCCCAGGATGAACATACACTGTAATAGAGTTGTGATACTCAACTCCTACACCCTTAAAAATTGCCCTTTGTAGTAGAAAATGTGAAAAAAGTAGCTCTTTGGACGCTTAAATGGCTTACACTGCCTAAACCATAACAAATACACAAAATTAATGTATTTATAATTGAATATCTCAAAAAGCTTTATAAAATAGTCTGCAACAGCATATGTTTATCTCTTACGGATAACTCACAATAACCATTTTTGTCTTTCATTGATGCCAAGATCAAGACTAATACATAGATTCCTGTGCAAGCATAGCAGCATATGGCGGGTATTCTTTTACGGATAACTCACAATAACGAATTTTGTCTTTTAGTTAATTTATGCCAATAAGATCGAGATAAGTAAATTCCCAGGCAACACCGGGTAATCAGCACGTGGAATCTTAAAATAATTACGATATACATTTATAATTATTTTTCATTCTACTTATTCAACTAATCATAAGAAGCACATTAATTTTTGTCTTTCAGCTCATTTATATCAAGAACATTGGGATGAGTAGATTCCCGGACAACGCCAGGTAAACAGCACGGGGTATCGTAAAAATAATAATTACGATATAAATTTTTCCACCTTCTAATTTAACTAAACATAAAACACGTTAATTTTCATATTTCAGCTCATTTATGTCAAGAAGATCATCCGATGATCTTCTTAGATGAGTAGATTCCTGGGCAATGCCGGGTAATCAGCACGGGATATCTAAAAAATATAAAATTATAATTATTTTCCTTTCACGTATTCAACTGAACATAAAAACACATTAATTTTCATTTATTTAGGCGTAGCAGTGCACACCGGGTATTTGTTAGTCTGTAATAAATTTAACTGGAAATGTCAGAAAATATATAGTATATATGTACAAACAATATTTCTTATTTAATTCAAAGAATTCACGTCATGTCATATGTAGATACATATAAGATCCATAGATTAATTAACTATTTTTGAAGTTTGTGAACATTTTACGTTTAATTTATTTTTCTCTTTTTTTTTTCAGGTCCAACAAGTGGATTTAAAGGATAATAAAATTGAGTCCATACGAAATCTCAACACATACACAGAATTGGAATATCTGGATCTGTCTGATAACAAAATTAACAGTATTTCAAGCACAGCTTTCAAAAAACTTACCAAGTTGAAATATCTGGACCTCTCCAACAACTCTTTCACGGATTGGTCACAAATAAAAGCCAGATCTCTTCTTGCATCCACAACACGACTTACCACTCTTAAATTATCACATAATTCTCTAAAAATTTTCACAGCAATCGAAGGAAATTTATTTATAGAAAGTTCCTCTCTTGAAGAACTCCATTTAAAGTCCTGCGAAATCAAATCTTTTGATGGAAATTCCTTAAAAAATTTTACAAAATTAAAATATCTTGACTTGTCACACAATCCAATACGTTGGCTTAACAATTTATATTCTAAAACGCTCACTTATTTAGATGTAAGTCACTGCCTATTAGATTCAATAAACCCTTATGCACTAATAAATCTCCCAGGTATAACAACATTAAAACTTTCAGGTAATTCAGAGTTTGACATGAATATTGGAAATCTGACTTCAGGATCATTGCAAAGTTTTGAAGCTGCACATTGTAGCCTCACATCCCCTGGACTTGCTGGTCTACCAAATGTAACATATGCAAATTTACGTGGAAATAAAATAGAAAAACTGAATGAAAGAGCATTTTCGAGAAATAGGGTTCTTGTTGAATTAGATTTATCATTGAATGATATAAAAGAAATTCATCCATTTGCATTTGTAGCAGCAAGACAACTAGCATTTGTAAATCTTTCATCTAATTCATTAAAATATAATATACCTTGGAATTCATTTTCTTCAAACATTAACCTCAAAGCTTTAGATTTATCTAGAAATCAGCTTGAGAGCGTTGGTAATTTAAGTATTCTAGCACTAGAATATCTAGATTTGAGTCAGTGTTCAATTAAAGACATCAAAAAAGATTCTTTGACAGGTTTACCTTGGCTTCAACATCTGAACTTATCAAATAATCCTTTAAAAAATATTCCTAATGATATCCAATCTTGGTCACTTAGGAATATAGATTTCAGTTATTGTAGACTTTCAGTAGTAACTAATGAAACTTTTAGGAGGTTCCCTGAAATAGGAACAATTAATCTTACAGGCAACAGATTTACAAAACCGTTTAAAACTTATATGTTTGAGTTTAATGACCGTCTCGAATCCTTAAAATTAGGAGACAATCCTTGGATATGTAACTGTTCATCGCGTGATTTTAAATCATTTTGGGATTTCCTGAAATCTTATCCTGTTAAAGTTAAGAGTTATGAAGAAAAAGATGTTAAATGCATGTCCCCTGATACTCTGGCAGGGCAATCATGGATATCAGCCTGTTACTTGGAGTGGTATCCAGTCATAGAATTAGAAACTTCAAATTTTGGAATACCCCATTATGGCAGTGTTTTAATAGTAATAGTCATTGTCATTGCTGGAATATTTGCTGTGATTGGAGCTATTAAACATGGCATTAAACAACGGATCAAGCATGAAGAAGAGGAAATGCAGAGAGAAATGGTAGAAGCTTTGCAAATACAGGCGAGAATTGTGCATCAGAGAAGACAAACATTTCCACTTCTAGAGGTTGAGGATACTGAACTGAGGACACCAAGACCTCCCGTAAGAGCTAGAACAGAGAGTGAGCTAACGCAACCTCCAACGTATGAAGAGGCAATACAGATGATGGCTTCGTCACGGGAAGATGTGGTGTCTAGTGAAAATGTAGCAGGAGTTAGTGGACAGAGACAAGCACATAGTGATGATGACGATGATGATGATGAGAATGGACAAAGTTATTCTATTGGTAGTGAACTTAGTGACAGTGATAGTGACGAAGAACAAATTCGTATTAATAGAAAGAAACAGTCGCATAATTCTTTGTAATAAATAATGTTAGAAATACATACACTCATTTCATTTAAGTGAAATTTTATCAGCTCACCCCATATTCTTCTTCTTCTTTTTATATGAGGTGAGGTGGATAAACTTTACTTAATTAATACCTCATAGTGTTGATTACTAAAAAGTAAACTCATTTCAACTATTTACTATTATTATCTATATAAAGTATATCCTTCCGGTTTTGAATCTTTGGAGACTTGAAAGCAAGTTAATTTCCTACTAGTCGGTTGCTAGCCGAAAAGTAGTAAGTCCAGTGGTGGGGCTGCCACCTATGACCGTCATATTACAGCCACGGAGATGAAATTTCTGCGACGAACTGCAGGTTATAGCCTTCTAGACCACCAAAGAAATTCAACAATAGCCAGAGAGTTAAACATCGTACCTATATCTGAATACCTCCAAGAATATAGAAACAATTGGCTAGCCCATACTCAGCGCATGGATCGTCACAGAATACCAAAACAAATTCTTCACTACATTCCTCGAGGCAGAAGATCTGTGGGTCGACCTTTTCGGAGATGGCGGGAGACCGTAACAGGCCACTGGGCCTAATACTTGAAAGGACGATGATGAGATGATGATTTATATAAAGTTTGAGACTTGAAAGCAAATGTAAATTTTTTCGCCCAATGGGCTGCTGATCCAGAGGGTATTATTGTGGGGTTCCCACTAATGTAGCATTTCCTCTACGTTAAGGTGATGTGGTTATACTGCCAGTACTCGGTCCTCAGAGCCTCATTTGTAATAGCAGGTTGCACCACGAGAAAGTTGGGGATGAAACAGATTTACGGTATTCTATACACAATTTTAATATAATTGCAAAAAGGTACAAAATGGAAATCAATACAAAGAAAACTAAAGTGATGGTCTTTTGTGGGAAATACCCTATACCTAGCAAAATTGTTTTGGATGATGAAATTTTAGAATGAGTAAATGAATTTAATTATTTGGGTTATAATTTAACATTTCAAGATGAAGCTGATATATCAAAGAAAATCACAAATTTTACAAAAACAACGGGGATAATTAACAGTATAATGAAACCATCTTTAGTACAGAAGAACACAAGATTACAATTTTATAAGGTTCTCGCAAGGCCAGTATTAAGATATGGTAATGAAGCATGGACTATACGAAGAAGAGATGAAAGCCGAATAACAGCAAATGAGATGCGATTTATGCGCCATACAGCAGGCTACACAAAGTGGGACCATAAAAGAAATGAGGAAATTATGGAAGAGTTGGATGTAGAACCCATTCTTCGTCATACACAAAACTACCAGAACAACTGGAAAGCCCATCTTCAATTAATGCCGTCTCATAGAATTCCAAAAGCCATACTTTGCTACTGCCCCCAAGGCAAAAGATCGCTGGGATGTCCAGAAAAGTGCTGGATGGAAAATTCCTCTTTGAGATCGTAACAGGCCACATGGCCTAATACTTGCATGGATGATGATGATTTATATAAAGTAATTTAAACTTTTGTAGGAAAAATCACTATGAGGTTTAATTTAAGATTTAAATTAAAATTAATTAAATAAAAATAAAACGTAGTTTTATTTTATTTTCATATTTATTATATAATTCGGTGACAGCTGTTTCGGTACACTGTACCTTCTTCAGACATGTTAACAAATTATGAATTGTGTTCCAACTGATCTAAGCAACAATACAACAATATTTATTTAAATTGTTTAATTTAACAAAGGGGATTCGTTCAAATCAAGTTGAGAATTTAACAGTTTTTTACTACTTTTAAATTTATTAATTTCTACAGCCTCCAAAAGATCTAACTTCTTACCCTTATCACAAATATGTAAAATTTCAAAATTTGGATTGAAACAATGATTAAATTGGAATAGGTGGTTAGCATATTTTGAATTTTCTAAATTTCTGTTATATGCTCTCATGTGTTCCTTTATCCGAGAGATAAAAGATCTACCAGTTTGTCCTATATAGACATTGTCACATGTGCCACACTTCAATTTATATACACCTGATAATTTTTCTTTTTTTGTTTTGGTTTTATTGTTTATTATATTTTATAGAGTTTTATTAGTTTTAAATGCCACATTAATGTTCAACTTTTTAAAGTGTTTAGATATTTTATTTGAAAGTGGGCCTATGTATGACATTACGACATATTTCTTTATTTCAAATAAAATATCTAAACACTTTAAAAAGTTGAACATTAATGTGGCATTTAAAATTAATAAAACTCTACAAAATATAATAAAAAACAATAAAACCAAAACAAAAAAAGAAAAATTATCAGGTGTATATAAATTGAAGTGTGGCACATGTGACAATGTCTATATAGGACAAACTGGTAGACCTTTTATCTCTCGGTTAAAGGAACACATGAGAGCATATAACAGAAATTTAGAAAATTCAAAATATGCTAACCACCTATTCCAATTTAATCATTGTTTCGATCCAAATTTTGAAATTTTACATATTTGTGATAAGGGTAAGAAGTTAGATCTTTTGGAGGCTGTAGAAATTAATAAATTTAAAAGTAGTAAAAAACTGTTAAATTCTCAACTTGATTTGAACGAATCCCCTTTGTTAAATTAAAAAATTTAAATAAATATTGTTGTATTGTTGCTTAGATCAGTTGGAACACAATTCATAATTTGTTAACATGTCTGAAGAAGGTACAGTGTACCGAAACAGCTGTCACTGAATTATATAATAAATATGAAAATCAAATAAAACGTTTTATTTTTATTTAATTAATAAATATGGATTTTCATCAAGTAAACACCAACTCAATTGATTAAATTAAAATTCTTTATTCCTCACCTCACATCCAGTCTTCTAATTAAACCAGTTTCAAAACCTAAGTGGTTTCATCTTCAGTAATATTGACTAATGTTACGTCCATGAATTAATTATGGAAAATTACCACTGTGGTCTCAAGGTAGCATGCTGCCTTATCACGCAACAGACTCAGGTTCGATCCCTGGTCGGGACAAGTTTCCTGGCTGATGGTTTTTTTTTTGGAGTTTTCCTCACTTGTAAGACAAGTGTCAGGAAACTTTAAGGCCCATCTGGCCATCATTAACATATTCATTAAATTTAGGATTAAGACCTCTCCTGGTGCTTTCTTTTACATCCTTGATTGGTCTTCCATTCTTCGGAAATGGTTTCTTCAAAATCCTGGAAACAATCAATCTGATTTCTTTTGGTAGTCAATCATTTACAAGAATGCTTTCACAAAGGTCCTATGATTCCAAGAGGAGTGACAGGAACTACTACTACTATGTACATTTATAATTTATTATAAACATAACTAAAATCTGTTCTTAATTTTCCTACTCAAAAACTCAAACTTTTTTGTTAAAAACTAAGTTCTTACTAAACTTACCTTTGATTTTTTTATTCAATACAAATTAGAGTTTCCTCCAAATTGTACATTTTTTAAAACATTTATAAAAATATTCATAAGTAATGCCACGAGTGATTTCCAATTTATCTAGAGAATTTGGAAATCAAGAGTGGCATTTGTTAGGACTATTTAACGAATAAAATTAAGCTGTTTACTCACAAATCATTATTTAATTATAGTTATTTTAAAATATTTATATATTTAATGTAAACGGCGATGTTTGAAAACAAATGAGAAACTATAGGTATGCTTCTACTGCTTCTTTTGTTTATCACTGCAACCAGATCATACTATTTATTGCCAAAGGAACGCAATATTGTAAGGAGGAGCTTTCTTTAATATGGTAATTATAACACTGATAAATATTTGGTGAAACACGACTCTTATTGGTTGTAAAACAGAAATCATTGAAACGTGATTGGTCATTGACTCCCATTTGGGGCATGAGTTAAATAGTCAGTAAAAGCTCCTTATTCGCAGGTTAAAAAATTGCAACAGTTTCTGTATTCGCAGCTAAAAATTTCTTTATTCACAGATCTAGTCGGTATATTAGTAGCATTAGTGTCCTTTATTAACCATCAGCAGTTCTTTTTTTTTTTACTGCAGGCAGGTGCCAAGGCGACTTTTACAAATAATGATTCAAACCAAATGGACAAATAAATATCAAAACAAACCTAACCTTATTGTCACTAACCCTAAAGTTCATTGTTAAGAGCTGGTGTTGTATTTCATGTGTCGATATGTACTTCGATAAATGCCTCCATCGCCACAATCGGTATATTATTGTTTCAACTTGTCATTCTTTGCAATAACTTCGATTGAATAACATGTGTCTCTTGTGCTTTGTTCCCACTTTATAATGTTGAATAAAAGGAAAGAAAAATTAGTACCGAAGAGAAAAAAATTAGTGTTGCCGCTTAACCTTCCGTCTGGTGCAATATTCTGACCTTCGCGTTCGGGCACAATGTGCCTGATCAGGAAACGTTAAAAAAAAAATTATTTAACACACTGTTTGCCAATCTAAACAACGGGAAGTTGAAGAAATTTTATTGTTAGGGATGTCTAATGGATAAAATATTCAAAATTTGCTGCCACAAAACTTTTTTTTGGACATGATATTGATTAAACAAATTTTAAGAAAATTTGTGACAAGCCTCCAAACAACATGATTTAGAAGTAAGAACAAGTTAGGTTCAGTTAAATAGAAGTAAGAACAAGTTAGGTTCATTTCAAATATACTTGAAAATAGTTCACATTATCAACATTTAGCCTATGTTTTAGCAAAATTATTCATTATTTAGTCTAAATAAGTTAAATGAATATTTTTTTTTAATATTTATAAAATACACATCTTTAATAATGTAATGACTTTGGGTGCAATGAACTTCTCTGAACATAATATTTACATTATATTATTTTTGGTCTGGACATCTTACCTCAATATTAATGTTGAGGTAAGATGTCCAGACCAAAAATAATATAATTAAAATAACCTCAAAATATAACTTCCTAAATTAAATAATAATATTTACAACCTGCTGTGGTAACGGTTGAGAGTAAACTGAGTGGGGTGGTTGTTCAAAGCAGGTAAAAAGAAACAACTACTCGGATGCCCAGTCGTCAATGACGTCTGATGGCAGTGGAATGGGAGAAAATTGACAACCTGTGCCTCTCAGATCAGATGCACCCAACGGAAAGTTAAAGTAAAAATAGTTGACCATTTATATGTGTTGGTGAGTCATGTGCATCTGTATCATGCTCTTTGAATGTTAATGAATCAAGAAATCCAAAGACAAAATAAGGAATTCTATCGCAGAATTCACAGCTGAATATCAATATTAGTCTAAAGACCTTCCAAAGCAGCAAAACAGGAAAAAATTACTTTCTTTAAGTCCTTGCCTAAACCTGACAGTAATAATTAATAGAAATTGTTCAAAATCTCCCATTAATTGATTTTATTTTGATAATTTTAATTTTATTCTATAACCTTGAAATGTATCCCCTATATACCCACACAAATTACCATTCCATATTGACAGTTTATGTATTTTCGGCATATTTACGGAGCATATCCCTTGCAAATAAGGAGCTTTTACTGTATTTCAAAATGGTACTATTGATATTTTTCAAGGTCACATAAAAAAGAGGAACAACCTTGACAAATATAATATTCTATTCAAATGGCATGTTACAAAATAAAATTCAACATACAATTATATAGTATTTTTACACAAAACAACATGCTGAACTTTAAATGCTGTTCTAGCATTATTTTCAGCTGTAGTTAAATAAATGAGGAATAGGATTTATATTCACACAAAAATGTTAATATTATGAACCACAAATAAATAATTGATATGAATGGAAAGGATGTACTGCTAATAATTTATCTTTTTCTTCTATGTCATGGAATTAGGCCATAGACCTGTTTCCACATCAAGAGACTGCTTCTCTCCATGTAGTTATGGGATGCCAAATATTTCTTCTCCTTTGCGTTGGTAGTAAAGCAAAAGTTGTGGAAGTGTAATGGGTGTCATTCTTTCTATATGTTGAAGCCAATTAGATCTTGAGTTTTGAATTTATACCCCTGAACAGAGAAAAATTATGAGTTAGAGAAGAAACATATACAATTGAAGTGGCAAAAGAAAATAATTTTGAGGAGAAAATTATATACAAAAAAAAAATTATAAGTATAAAAAACAAAAATTAAGGAATGAAAGTACTCTTCAAATAGATAAACCAAAAGAATTGAAATACAGGAAATTCACATATCACTCTTGGGCACACAATAAATTCCAATAGTAGTTTTGCTATTTTATTATATTTCATCCTATGTCTCATTTCAGTACTGTACACTTACAAAATAGCAACAAAAAAATGGAAAATTACAATACCATGTACTAAGATATTTACAAAAAATTTTGTTTTTCATCAACAATGAATAAACAATGAGAAATTTTATTAATCATTTTTCAAGGAAGCAAACAAGGGTAATCAATAGAAATTATAAATAATAAGTTCATATCATCAGAACACATTTCATTATGAAGCTAACTACAAAACAAATTATTTCACAATACAAAAATATATTTTAACTGTTATCTTATTATTTGTATTTAATTTTGTCTATAGGACGTACTGATTTGTACTGACTAATTTAACCTCGATTTTTTTTAGTTGTTTATTGACTCACCTCATACTTCTTAACTCCCTTGCATATCTAGATTTCATCACTGTATTTGTGACATTCTCAATGCTGTTCACGTTCACAACTGACATCCAATGGTCTCCTCTCCTGCAGACTGTCTCTGCGCCATCTGATGGCTGTGCTGGTATAATTGAAGGGCTCTTTTGATTGTAAAAATAAACTAATATGTTCTAGTATACAAGTAATTGCCAACAGCGGAGTTTTAAGTTATTTGAGGGTGTCTGAAGTAATATAAATAACTTAAGTTTATTGCCTGGTCATATGTTACGTATTTTGGAGGACAAGTTATATTGCGGTCTAGACTTTACGCAAATCCTCAAGGTTAAAACTCAGAAGGGTAGCGTCGATACGGTTAGGAGGGATGAAAGATAGGTTTATTGCTTTTAAGAAACTTCAAACTGAAAAAAATAACATAGCCTCCAAAAACATAGCGGGCAGCTAGAGAGATTATTGACCTCGAATTACTTGGAAGTGGAAATAGTCATGTAAAGGCCACGCCCTAAATCTAGTAGGCCTATATCGACTTGCACATGTAGCCTATAGAGGTGTGTCAAAAGATTTATTTTATCCAATGAAAATTTTGTATAAAAATTGTAATGGCGACGGAAAAATAAGTCAAATCCACGACTTTCTTAAATATTTGATATAAAATGTTATGTAAGTTAAAAATCAAGTAAGCGGAGTGAGTGCTCCTCAAAGCAAGTAGGGACGAGTGCTCCCATATAGTCAAGAGTAAGTAGGGCGAGTTCCCTATCCATAGACCATACACAGTGAGAGGGACGAGTGCTCCCTTATAGTCAGTAGTCGAGTAAGTAGGGCGAGTGTTCCTATTAGGAGAACGTAAAAAAGAAAGATCCGCGATAAGCATTATTAAAATTGAGTCGTGGTTTTGACCGTTTCTTAGTCAAGTTATAAGAGAAAAGTGTATAATTTACTATTGAGGGAAAAGGAAAATCCTTCTATCACGTCACCTAAAATTTGTTTGATCACTATTTGCCTTAAATAGTTCCTTATCTATCACCGGTTAAAATCATAAGTTCAGCCCGACCCTGAAGATACTCTCATCAATACCCGGTACATGGCTAACCGATGAACTTTCAAATCAATCCCCTCTCTTATCACCGGGTATTTCAAAATTCATATGAAATACCCGGTGATAAGGAGAGGGGATTGATTTGGAAGTTCGTCGGTCAGCCATCAGATGGCGCGGAGATCATATGAAATACCGGTGATACGGAAAGGGGATTGATTTGGAAGTTCGTCAGTCAGCCATCAGATGGCGCAGAGGTCAGTCTGCAGGAGAGGAGACCATTGGACGTCAGTTGTGAACATGAACAGCATTGAGAATGTCACAAATACAGTGATGAAATCTAGATATGCAAGGGAGTTAAGAAGTATGAGGTGAGTCAAGAAACAACTAAACAAAATTAAAATAAATCTCATAGTGTTATTTCCTGCCTACATAACTCGATTTCTTTCTTCATAACAAGTAATATTCAAATGGTTCTCTGTGTTTGTTATTTCTTTTATAAGGATAATAAATACTAAAAATGAATCTATACTAGCTATAAGAATCGACGGTAAGCAATGAAAACCTCACGACTCCATCAGTCATTGAAAACTACATAACTCCAGTAACCAGCTCAGAAATATGTTATGCATAACCTGTTGAGAACAAAAACAGTTATTTGTTTCTCCTGAAAAATTTACCAAAATGGAGTTACGAGGTTTTCATTGCCCACCATCGATATATTAAAATTCCACTAAAAAAAAAATGTCTTCTTGAATAAGAAGCTGCTAGAATAAGCAAAGAACAAAGGTTTTTAAATTCAAGTGCATGTGATTTATAAAAGAGAACATATTTTTTTTTTTGTCTAAATCAGGAGCCTAGATAGCTTAATGGAAAGAATTGCTGGTATGGAAACTAGCGATCTTGGGTTCAAATCTCAGTTTAGACAAAAAATGTTTTCTTAAATATTAATTTGCCCTTTAATGTAAATTACAAATTTAACCCATTTGCCTCAAAAGACGAGGTAGACTCGCCGGCAGTTAAATGACCTTCAACTCAGAAGACGAGGTACACTCGCTTAACTATGCTGTTATATAATTTGCAATATTTTGTACATCCCTTGGCAGGGTAATCTTTTGTTAACATTTTTGAATAGTAGAGGAATGTGTTTTAGCCTTCACCCTTATTGCGATCACTAGTACCGATATCTTTTGTTTGTTTTGAATGTCTGAAAATGTGCAATATAATTTACGGTAAGTTAAATCTGGTTTTTGGGAAAATGCATTGATCATTTAAACCTGAAGCGAATGGGTTAATAAAGAAACATTGAAAATATTCAAATGGCCCACTATACATTCATAATTATGAGTTTATGTAATAATTAGTCATTTTTAGCACTTATTTTGTTTATATTACTTTTATTTGAATTTTATATTAAGATAGTCCTAATAATCTAAAATAGATTTTGGTCATCTCACCTCATATCCCGTGAACATAATTTAATTTAAATTTTAAATTATGCCTCATAGTGTTATGTCTTATAATACAGCAAACTCCCGATTATCCGTGCTTGTACTATCCGGTTTGCAGATTATCCAGGCATGGCTTGTTACTGTATTTAAAAAAAATGAAGATAAGTACTGTACTGTATTTTGTATTGTTATGAAAAATTCTTTATTTTTAAACGTGCTACTGTGAACTGCACTTAGAAACTAGCACAATAGAGTAACCTCCACTCACAACCCCCTCCCCTGACACATTTAACGGAAACAAACAATATTCTGAGAATAGAATACAATTTCGGAAATTTCCATTGTGTGAGTCGCTGAAAGTTTGTTGTTACAGACTGTAGCAGTGGGTTTATCGCTGGTTAGTAGTGTGGTCATTGGTGGTTACTAGTGTGGATATCGCTGATTATTTGTGTCATCACTGGTTATAAGCGTGGTTATAGGCAGTTACTAGTGTCATTATCGCTGATTACAACAGCCATTTTGAATAACTGTTGTAATCAAGAGTGGTCATGACAGGAAATAGTCCCACTTTCTTTTTTCATATTTACGAGTAAAATAAATTAATGATAATCACGACTCACACCTAAATACATTTAATATAAGGTTTTATGAATATTTGTAGCATCTAAGTAGTGTTAAAGTGGGTAAATACATTTCTGATCAACTTCCACGGTGTCAAATAATTTAATTGGATTATCCCCGTTTTCGATCTTCTATGCATATCTTGGTCCCAATTAACACGGATAATAGAGAGTTTGCTGTAGCAAAAACTTGGATTAGCGCCGACTCCGGGACCGAGTGACCCAAGGACAATCTGTGAGGTCGTCAGGAGTTGAGCAACCTGACGTACTAATGCTCAGGCTGGACCCACTTCAGCAACCAAACACGTCCCCAGGTGGTGCACTGGGGGAAAGTTTGGTGGATGTGCTAGACAGTCCTCCCGGCTAAGTCCAAGGGACTCATGAACCATTAGTGGGGTCGGCAGGAGTTGAGCGCCTTGCCATACTATTGCTCACCTGTTGGAGCTTGCGAGCTCCGCGCTGGATCACAAATGCAACAGGACACGTCCCTGGGGGCACAGCTCAGACCAGTGCAGAGGGGAGCAACTGTACTGGTTCCCAGTTAAGCCTACGGGCTCGTGGACAAATTGTGGGGTCACCAGGAGATGAGCACCTGGATGTACTAAAGTCTCACACTGTGGGGCTTGTGGACTCAAGCCCTAGCCAGTTTCACAACGGCTGCAGGATATGTCCCTGGAGGCAGAACAAGGGAACGGTCGGTGAATCTGCGACAGCAGTCCTCGCAGCTAGGCTCAAGGAGCCCGTGGACGAACTGTGGGGTCGTCAGGAATGAGCAACCTGACATACTATGTAGCTCAGTAATTCCTGAAGTTGCAACAACTCCAACACCTTCTCCCTAGAGGTGTTGGTTTCAAGCCCCGAGAACTCTTGAATGTGGACGTGAACTAGATAGGGAGGACAAGTCTGGGACTTGGGAGTATGGTCATTATGACCGAGGTATCCCAAGGGGTGGTGGTATGGGCCTAGATGTAGCAAAAACTGTTGTTTCCCCAATTGTTGAAATTGTCCAATTATATGAAACACTTGTAATTATCAGCTCAATCACCTATGAACTTCACTTTTCTGAAACAAACATAAATTGTCAGCATAAGAAAAAATAAATTCCATCAGATATATACATTTAAAATTTAAAAAAAAATTGTTATACATAATATTTCAAAGAGTCGGCCGCAGTGGGCTAGTGGTCATGTTCCTTGCCTCTAGTTCCAAGAGACAAGAGTTCAAACCCGGCTATGGTTGCTGGATTTTTTTAGGATGGAAAATTCAAGGAACAAGTCCTCAGGTATGGATTTTAAGCCATGGGTCCTGAGTCTTACCAACTGAAAATGGAGCAAACATGCTTTGAAACACATGTCTTAAAGAAAGACTATATGAGATAAGAATACAAAACAAACTTATTTAATGAGGGTAGCTTAATTGGTTGCTGCCAATTGCTAGCATACAACAGTACAGGGAATAATTAACCATGAAATATCGCATTACTCATTATTTCAGTTTTTTAACCAAATCTTGCTACTCCTCATATCAAATAGCAACTCAGTTATCTTCACAGGGCTGAGTGGACTCCGTTCTAGAACCTGCATACAGAGAAAAAAATACTATTTTCATTAATATTTAAAGAAAGTGACAGTATGAGTGTTTATTTTAATTAATTTAAGGCCAAATTATTGAAACAGGTAAGTTTAAGGAACTCGCAGTTTGGGAGAAAATTCATGCATTTTGAAATTCCTGGGGAAAAGGATTTAATTTGGAAGTTCCTCAGTCAGCCAACAGAGGGAGCAGGAAGCAACCTACAGGATCGCCAAACCACCAATTCCATTAGATAGAGCTGAAAATGGTACAAAGATGTATCAAAACTAGTCTTTGAGAAATCTACAATTATGAGGTGAGGTGTTAAATTCTAACTTTATATTAATTACAAAATACTGTGTTACAATAAGATTTGGACATATGACTCCTAGGATCCTAGTTTGCATGCTAACTATTGCATATTAAAATACCTTTTAACATGGCTCCCATTTTATTGTACAAAAACATAGTCACAATATGGTCCCATTAAATGGAATTTACTTTATTACTGGTGCCTGAGTGTCACTTGCTATCAACTGTAATATGTATACACATTTACCAATATGCAAGTTAAAAATAATAGGTAGATGGAGGAACCTTCCAGAAATATAATTTTATTGAAATATGGATTGTCCTCTTATCTGATCAGATTCCTCATCTGTTTTCTTTGAATATTATAACATTAATGTGGGCATATCTTGTTTCTCTTGAAACTTTGTCCTAAATTTATATATTTTGTTATCCCTCTCTCTTTAAAACTTTGTAATATATAGATTCTATACTAGTAAAATTCATGGTAAGTTTCCGTTGAGGTATTAGTTCACAGTAATATAATGTATGTTAAAAACTATAAAATAGTTACCTTGTAGGTCCATCTCCTCAACTTAAGTTATTTTAAAACTCTGTAGGCCCTTCGGGACTACTCCCATCATCAGCAGTATGCTGAAAGGCTTTACAGAGTTTTAAAATAACTTAAGTTGAGGAGACGGACCTGCAAGGTAACTATTTTATAGTTTTTAACCGTACATTATATATAGATTCTATTTGTATTATTTCCGTAACTAAACTGCATCTGATCAGAGAACTTGCTCATTTACATGTCAATAGGTCCTACCATGTATAAAATTTGTGAACAAAATTTATTCTTATTCATCCGTACTGATTTGACCTATGCATGTAGCCCAAAGCCAGACTAGAATGTAGGCCCTATTAATTGTGGGCTTCATTTCTATTCTCTTTTTTTTTTTTCTCTCCATGCTGAAGACTTTTTATAAATAAAGGTATATAATTTCAACATTAAGGATTTTCTTTCAATTAAACTTTAGTAATAATAGGAACTTAATTTTCTTCAAAATGTTTTATTTTAGGAAGTAATATTTTGAGGTTCTTTTAATTATATAAGACAAGATAGTCGTTATCTGGGTCAAAAAATGCATGAAAATTTGGTCCCAAATAGGTGGTAATGTATTATGTCTTTTAATGATATCACACTGAAAATTTTTATGGTATGTCTGGAGACTTCCTGCTTTGGATTTAGCCTAGAATGGTTAACATACACTGTTATGAAGAAGGAATTATTTTTTTTTAATTTAAAGATTTTTAAAAATGTGACGTTACACACTACCTTACATTGGTACACTTTACTCATATCCTGTAATTCTGATGGCAATGACATTTTAACTGTTCATCATCACTGTATGTAAAAATGTAACCAGGCAGTATTACTTTAATATATACATTTTTATGGTCGTATGGCTCTAGTTAGTACGCGTCAATAAATTAATGACTTATTATATACGTAAAAAAATAAATAGTATGAATATTTTCTAAAATTTATTTACACTCTTGCATGGTTCATACAAACATATACTTGTTAACATGCTCTGAAAATTTCATGACCCTAGGTTAAATGGTTTTTTGAGAAAAGTGTACCAATGCAATAAAAAATGTAACTTTCAGAGAAAAAGAAAAGAAAATTAATTACATGCTGTAACCTTAAAAATTCACATTTAGAATTTTCCAGCACCGTAACTTTCATCCTCCTCTGCTTCCATAAAAATTTTCAGTGTGATATCATTAAAAGGACATAATACATGACCACCTATTTCGGACCAAATTTTCATGCATTTTTTGACCCAGATAACGACTATCTTGTCTTGTCTGTTTATCTTACCTCAATGTTAATGTTGATTTGTTCCTGAACATGTTTTGATTGGATATGAATCATCTTTAGCATCTTGCCCAGATTGGTTGGACTTACGTTGTGATGGCATCCTCCAAACTCAAACATAAATCCAACCAGTCTGGGCAAGATGCTGAAGATATCCAATCAAAACATGTTCAAGAACAAATCAACATTAATATTGAGGTAAGATAAACAGACTCTTCCTTTAAAAAGCCTGAAATATGTGACCAGATTAAACATTGTAATCCAATTGGCAACATAAATTAAACATGTAAGAATTGTGGTCAATGAAATAATGACTAAAATTCAAATTAATGTATTTACACAAGAAACAATATTGAGATAACATACCATACTTTGTTTTATAATATTCTTTACAATGATTCTATTTTATAGTTATTTATGATCATTTTAACTGTATTAAGATCAGAGAGAGAGGGGACAGATTCCAGCGATCTAACATGTTAGGTAAATGGAAGTATTTATGATATTAACATTTTCCAATTGTGAACAAAAGTAGGTTACAAATTCATGTATGAAATTACCATTTTGATCGCTTATAATGACATGTATTTCAAAGGTTTATCTATTATCCTACATTTTTAAATTTCAATATCAACCAAATGAAAAAATATTCATACTCAATGTCCATACTTTCAGTTCTCTCAGCCTAATTTTGGTCATTGTATTTTAAAAGAACAGAATTTTTAACCTCTGTAAATTGTTTTAATATTTTAATAGTGAGCGTAGAACATATTTTTATCGACTCACCTCATATAATTTTAAATTTCTTTGATACCGGCGGTTTCAGACAATATCATGTCCCTCTTCAGTCATGGCTTCCACTGATGAAATTCTGTGATTGTTGATTTCTCTAATGACATCACCTCTTGTGCTGCCATCTTTCGTTGGGATTATAAATTTTGTAATTAAATTTTTATCCACCGGAATATTGAAATTCATACATCTACATTTATTCTTCTGAATGAATATCATTTCCCAATTTGTCAATTCCAACGGTTTATCCAATTGTTTCAAAAGTTTTGCCTCTTTTTCAATTTTATGAAAAATTTCCGTTGAAAAACTTTTGAAACAATTGGATAAACGGTTGGAATTGACAATTTGGGAAATGATATTCATTCAGAAGAATAAATATCGATGTATGAATTTTGATATTATGGTGGATAAAAATTTAATTACAAAGTTTATAATCCCAACGAAAGATGGCAGCACAAGAGGTGATGTCATTAGAGAAATCAACAATCACAGAATTTCATCAGTGGAAACCATGACTGAAGAGAGACATGATATTGTCTGAAACCATCAGTATCAACGAAATTTGAAATTATATGAGGTGAGTCGATAAAAATATGTTCTCCACTCACTATTAATAATATAACCTCATAATGTTTACTTCCCAATATTAATTTGTTTTAATACTGTTATTTTTCACATAATTACAAGAGTCAGTGTAATAAACATACACTAACATATTATTACGCATCCAAGTTAACTGTGCGTGGGCGGAGGGGAAGAGTTTTAGCGCTAGTGTCGCCGATCTACTCAATCTGTGAAAGGGATGTAGGAGAAAACTGTACATCTGATCACGTATTGAAATTTTTCAACTTCAAATATGGGGGAGAATCTCTAAACACGTGTGAAAGATCTTAACATGGTATCAAATTAGTCATTTAAGCATGGAACGCTCAAGCGGTCCGATCATTTAAAATCACAGTATTTGTTGTCTCTCTGTTACCAGCCTCACAATAAATCACACATGGCAACATATAATGAGAAGGGCAAGGAAGGGACAGCTCATTTCTGGATGTAACCCCAAAAGTAACAGAGTTGTCAAGTTAGTCATTCTGCCAGTGACCACACCTAATGACGGATCATTAAAATACATAGTATTTGTCAGCTCTCTACCTGCCAATCAAACAACATAATACAAAGGACAGGAAGTGGCAACATAGTAAGGAAGAGAAAGACAGTTTGTTAGTTACATATTTTCTGCCTGCACAAAACACTTGGATGGGTAATACATACAAATTATTTAAATTATAAGCACTCAAAAATAATAAATTATTATACATATTACTAAATGACAATGTGACATTTATGAACAGTCATTTTGAAATTTAATACAAATCAATTGATGACCAGTGACATCAACCAAACATCTATAAAAACAGATGCAATTTATATTTAATCCTATCAACAAAAAAAATTGTTATTGTCAGTAATGAATTGAATATACAAAGTATAACTAAATTCCCACTACAGACTTTGAGGACATGTGGTGAGGACCAAGACTGTTACATTTAGCATTGGAACTCATGTCCAGAAATATACTATTTCCCTGCTACAAATTACCACAACATATGTTCAACTCTCCTGCATTTTCAGCAACAAAGACTAGGGTATTATGTATGTCATTCATAGATCACCTGATGTCCAAGGCCCACTACAGGTTTATTTAGGCCTACATGTCATTCAGTTGAGTATTGATATGCCCCGAGACACTTGTACCTGTTGTTATGCTTGTGGTCTTTGTTCATACTGTACCAAGCTGTACATATTACATTTCATTTGCACTGCATCGCTGTTGACCATGGTGAACTTACATGTTCACAGAATATGCCAACATGGTATTATTTTACAGCGAAGCTTCGTGCAATGAGAGAGCTACGTCAATTTTTGCAGTGTGTTTTCCACACCACCAGACACCTTCGCACTCCTTCTTTGTTAAGAGCACCAGCAGGCCTTGGAGGGTACATTCACCACCAGAAGGCTGACTGTGGTGCTGCTTTGTGATGCTACTCACCCAAGTTTGACAAGGCTGTACTCATGTGGAAGAGTCCTTTTAAGTGGACCCAGATAAAAAGCAGCAAGCATCAGAGAGAGCAATGTATATTGTGGTTTTTTGCATGCAGCAGGAAGACAGTACATTTGTAGGCATGAGTTCCTATGATAAACGTAACAGTCTTGGTCCCCACTACATGTCCTCGAAGTCTGTAATGGGAATTTAGTTACATCCTGTATGTAGTGAATCAACAGAGAAGATGCCTCAAGAACAAATGCCTCTAGCTGTGAAACATTTTCAACGTTTCTCCTTAAGGACCAAAACTAAACTGATTGGACTATATTAATATGTACATTCTGGACATAAATTAATTTGAGCTGTCAGCCTTCACAGCATTTTGGTTAACCCTAATAAAATAACATTTTGTAAAAATCAGTCTTATAGTAAACACAACCTTATCAGGGTTAACACAGTGATATTAGGCAGATGACTTTCTGTTCTACCTCAATATAATAAATTCAATATTTCGTTTTAAATATTACAAAAACTAATTTACATTTCAGGTTATAAAAGTACTTTTTTTCACTTCTGTAACAGTAACACTTTAAATTTCAAAATTTACATTAGTCTTTTGTTCCATTTAGTGTTTATTTCATATTGTTCATAAATATAACAGGAACAGTAACATGACAAAATGAACACATTTTCAATTAATCACAGTTTTGTTTGCAAGGTTATTCCTTGTCATAAATTACAGTTATTTTCACATTAGTGTACACCATTTTGATCTCTGTTAACTATTACCGGTCTTTTAACAATTGAATCTTCATTAATTTTCTCAACAACTTTTATTTTTGGTACCGGTACATGATCCGATGTTTCATCTGGTAGCTGTCCATTAATAGATGTAGATCCACCATTTGATGGTTTTCCTTTAAATGATTCAAAATCAATAGGTCTCCTTACAAAATTTCCTTCGTCAGATTGTCTTGGCTGTAATTCTTTGAAGAAATCAGCTCTTGCTTTCTGAATTGGAGATTTCTTTTCTATTTCAGTAATATTATCAGGTTTATTTTCCACAGTTGTTCTAAATGGATTTGTTTTAGCGGCCACTGGAGCAGTATGTAAAGCAACGTTTTCAAATTTAGTATTTCCATCGCTTACACCATTACTATTTACAATAACTTCAAAGTCTTCTTTAATTTCATCATCATCATCTCCCTCTTTATGTTCAGGATGTGCCAACAATTTTGTTGTAGTTTCATCATTTTCAATAGAATATTTCTTTCCATTTGTACCATTTTCACTTGGTGATAGAGGACTTTTTTCTATATCTCTCATTTCTTTACCAAAGTCCTCTGTTTTCTTAGCACGCCTTTTTCGCCTACTTCTGATAACAGAGTAACCTAGCAATGCAACTACAACGACCATTATTACTCCTAAAACAATGTATGAACCTGTAGAGCTCTGCTGAGTATCAGCATCAGATCCCACTGAATTTTCTCCTACACCAACCTCATTTACACTAGACTCTGACCTACTACTTATTTCTATCTGTTTTGCTGATGGTGCTGCAGCAGTACCTTCCTTAGCATCATGCGTTATTTGTGAATATATTTTCTCTGAGTTTTCATCTTCATGATGCTTTTCACCATCAACTGATCCTGTATCTGTTTCTTCCTTAACTTCATCTGGAGATTTTGGTAAAGTTTCTGTTTCTTCCTTAACTTCATCTGGAGATTTTGGTAAAGTTTCTGTTTCTTCCTTAACTTCATCTGGAGATTTTGGTAAAGTTTCAGGCAATTTTCCTATATCAGTACGTTCCACTGGAGTTTCTTCTACAGGTACCAACTTTGTGACATCATTTATCCCACTGCCTTCAGTATGATCATGAATTGAGTCTTCAGTATGTTCATCAACATGGGATACCGGTATAAACTCTTTGTCATCTTCATTATTTTCCTTCAGAACATTTATATTGCCTGCATCTACCGTATCTCCTGAATCACTTATATTCTCTGTTGATTTATCTTCATTATTGGAAGGTGTAAGGAATGTTGTAAAAATATCAAAAATATTATCCACATTTTTCTTATTTTTATCATCAGGAAGTACAAAATTGCGTGCTGAAATATCCTCTTCATGCAATCCAGAACCCTCGTAATGTTCAGTAGTTTCCATTATACCAACGTTATCTTTCGTGTTGTCATCATAAGCCGTATCAGATTCATGGGAATTAAAACCTATGAATTCGTCCATATCTGGAATAGGTATGTCATCATTGTCTTCATTATCAATTGATGTTGAATTTAAATGTTCATCTTTATGTTCTGCATTCTTTTCTTCATCCTGATCTTCAAGTCCATCTGAATCTAAATCTTCCTCTTCATCAGAATCTTCATTTTCATGTGATTGTGATGACTCATTTTTTTCTTGGAGTGTTGGTACAGCTCCCAGACTATCGTTATGTTCATTTTCATGAGGTATCAAAGACTTATGTTCATCATGATCAAACTCCTCTTCGTGCTTAGTATCATCAGTTTCAATGCCTTCTGTTACATGTAAATCATCATCATGTGCAGTGTCAGATTCATGGAGAATAGGACTTTCTAATTTGTGTGTATCTGGAGTAAGTAGATCATCATTTTCATTATCAAATGATGTTGAATTAAATTTTTCATATTCATGTGCTTCACTTTCTTCATTCTTATAATCTTCATCTCCATCTTCATCTATGGTATTTTCATGTGATTTTGATGACTCATTTTCTCCTTGGAGTACTGATAGAGCTTCTAGGCTATCATTACTAATATTATGATCATTTTCGTGAAGTGTTAACGATTTGTGTTCACGATGATCAGAATCCTCATCATGCTTAGTATCATCAGTTTTAGTGGCTTCCATTACATCATCATCATCTTCTTCTTCTGTATTGTTATCAATTGCAGTCTCAGATTCATGAGAAGTTGAACTTCCAAATTCATGTATATCTGGAATAGATTGATCATCTCCATTATCAAATGATGATGTATTAAATGTTTCATGCACTTCATGATGTTCTGACTCAGTCTTTAGGTTATCATTTTCATCATGATTATCATCATTTTTATGCAATGTTTCTGATAAATGTTCTTCATGGTATTCTGGTGTAGTCATAAGATTTTCACCATTATCTACATTTTCATCATGATCATCATTTTCATCGTGGTCATCATTTTCATTGTGGTCATCATTTTCATTGCGGTCGTCATTGTCATTGTGGTCGTCATTGTCATTGCGGTCGTCATTGTCATTGTGGTCGTCATTGTCATTGCGGTCATCATTGTCATTGTGGTCAACATTTTCATTGTGGTCAACATTTTCACTGTGGTCATCATTTTCATTGTGGTCATCATTTTCATTGTGGTCATCATTTTCATTGTGGTCATCATTTTCATTGTGGTCATCATTTTCATTGTGATCATCATTTTCATGTGATGCAGGAAACATATTTTCTTCAGTCTTAAGATCGTCATCATAATTTTCTTCATTTTCATTAGAATTATATTTGTGTGAATTTTCATCATTGTCTATACCTGCAACACTATCATTATCTTCATTGCCATTTTCATGAGATGTATTTCCAACCACTGTTTCTTCATTATTTTCATTATGTGATGCAGAGGTTTCTTCTTCATTAGATGTTAAAGAATCTTCTTTATCTTCTAATTTAAATGCTTTCTCATTTCCAGATTCTGAATTGTCTTCAAGATCTAATATTATATTTGATTTATTTTCCTCATTTTCATGTGATTTGATGTTTTCCTCATTGTTATTGTCAGCATCTGTATCATCAAAATTATCACCATTATTGCTTTCATTGTCATGTGTTGAATGATCAAGATGATCATGCTCTTCCAAATCTTCATCTTCATTAGTATTATCTTTTTCATCATGAGTTATACTACCATGTAAATCTGCTTCACTTGCATCATCAGAATCCAAATGTTCACTACTTACATCATCATCTTTATCACTGTCTTCAAATGAATTTTCAAGTCCAAGCAATTTTGTATTATCATTATCTTCTGTTTCATGAAGTGCATCTTCCTGATGAACTTCTTTTTCATTCATGTCACCTGGTTCTTCATCATCATCATCATCATCTAACTTGTCTTCATTTTCAGTAGAAACAATATTTTCATTTTCATCCGTATTCTCAATTGAATCAGTGTTATGTTTGGCATCTTCATCCTTTTCATGTTCTCCAATGTTGTCACTTTCTTCAATATGATGAGCATCAACTGGTTCTTCATCATCCCCTAAATTTCTCTTCACTTCTACTAGAAGCAATATTTTTATTATCATCTATATTCTCAATTGAATCAATGCTATCATGTTTTATATCTTCATCCTTTTCATGTTCTGCAACACTGTCACTTTTTTCATTAGGATGTGCACCAACTTCACTGTAATCATCTGGTACTTCATCATAATCTAACTTTTCTTCACTTTTAATAGAAGCGACATTTTTATTGTCATCTATGTTCTCAGTTGAATCAGTGTTATCGTGTTTTACATCTTCATCCTTTTTCATGTTCTCCAACGTTGTCACTTTCTTCATTATGATGAGCACCAACTTCACTGTGATTTTCATCATCACTAGAATGGTGATTCTCATTTTCTTCACTCAGTGTATCATCAGAATGTTGCAAATCATCATCTTGTAATCTACTGAACTTACCATTGCTGTCTGCATGAATAACACTTGAGAAAACTTCAACATTTGGTTCTTCATGCTCTGATGATTCGTTTTCTACTTTATCATCAACAGCACTATCTTCAGATACTTTATGTTCTTCCAAAATATGTTCTTTTTCATCTGACTCTTTTACATGAACTTCTGAAAAATTTGCAGTTTTTTCACTCCCAGTTTGAGATTGTTCTCCATGAACAGTTTCTGCGGAAACACCATTTTTTAACAAATTTTCAGTTTCGGAAGATACTTCATGTGGTTCTTCATTATTTGTTATTGTATTTTCAGTTTCTAAAGCTTTTAAATGTGGGTCTTCTTCAACATGTTTCTTATCTTCTGAGACATTTTCAATTCCAGAAAATGGTGTTGCTTCAATATGTTCATCACTTTCCGAGATATTTTCAGTTTCAGATGGTTCACCATGTGGTTTTTCTTCAATATTTTTAAGATCTTCTGAAATAAATTCTGTTTCATCTAAATTTTTAGAAGGTTCCCCATGTTGTGTTTCAGAAGGTTCTTCGTGTGGATTTTCTTCAATATTTTTATCTACATTTTCAGTTTCATAAGATTCTAAATGTGGTGTTTGTTCAATATTTGTAAGATTTTCTAATATATTTTTGGTTTCAGATTGTTTATCATGTGAGTTTTCTTCAACATCCGAGTTATTTTCAGATACAGTTTCAGTTTTAGATGGTTCGACATGCGGCTTTCCATCAATATTTGTATGATGTTCTGATATATATTCAGTTACATCCTTTACATTTCCAGAAGATTCCTCATGTCGTGTTTCAGTACTTTCATTATATTCTGAGGAATTTTCTCCATTTGGAGAATCATTATTTTCAGAATATTCTTCCGATAAACCATGAATTTGTTGGTTAGGATGTGTTATGTGTTCTTCAGATTTGAGATCTTCATGATGATCAGTGTGATTTACAAAAACTTGTGTATCGTGATCGTTTTGTAAGGGAGCCGCTGACACATTGGTGGTTGAAAATAGTCCCAGTGTACAGAAAACCAGCAATATGGAGATCCAACTGCACGGAACCATTCTTCAGTCTTTGTGGTATCACTGGAAAAAAAAAAAAGCAATAATTAAAATCTCAAACTTTAATAGGAATAAATCACTATGAGGTTTAATTTAAGGTAGAATCAAATGTTTCATACCTCTCATCATATTAATCTTCTAAGTAGATTGCGATTTCAAGACCATAACGGTCCCATCTTCAATACCATCTTGATGACTGATGTTATGGTAATCAGAAGAACCACTTCTTCTTCTTCCCTCTGTTGGTGGACTGATAAACATCTGGATCATGTCAGAATTCGCGGGAATTTCGAAGTTCATAAGCTTTTCTTTGTTTTTCTGAATAACTCTAGATCAGGTCAGGATTTGCGGGAATTTCGAAGTTCATGAGTTTTTCTTTGTTTTTCTGAATGTGGATTCAAGGTTTACTTTGTTTTCCTGAATCCACATTAAAAAAAAATAAAGAAAAACTTATGAACTTCGAAATTCCTGCAAATCCTGACCTGATCCAGAGGTTTGTCGGTCCACCAACAGAGGGAAGAAATAGTGGTTATTCCGATCTACTGTGGTTGGCTCCACAGATTTTTGAGCATTGTTCATATAACACCCCCGGTCGGTTGATTAAAAATCTAGTTTGGGTTTAATCAGTCATCAAGATGGTACTGAAGTTGGGACCACAATGGTTTTGAAATCGCTATCTGCTTAGAAGATTAGTATGAGGAGAAGTATGAAACATTTGATTTTATCTTAAATTAAATTCTTATTGAAATCATCTTAAAATGAAAAAAAAAAAATAATTATCATATAGGACAAATCTCAAATTCTTCAAAATCTTCGGGGACCATTGGGCCCTAAGCTTCCTGACATTTGTCTTACAAGTGAGGAAAAACCCCGAAAAAACCTCACCCAGGAGCGTGTACCGACCGAAAATCGAACCCGGGCCCACTGCGTGACAAGGCAGCACGCTACCTCGAGACCACAGAAGTGGACTATATATTTATTATCTAGCACATGTCTATATAAGTTATATGGGAGAATTTAAAAATATATTTACAATTTTAATAGATTAAATAAGCATTCTTATATTTTTTATGCATTCACAACATAGAAAATGTGGAATTTCAGCTGTTTAAATTGCCAATTCTGTATAATTGTAAGACGTTGCAAAGCAAACCATTTGAAAAGCGGAAAGAAACAAATAACGTTTAATATTTTCAAACAGTTTAGTGAAAAATATCCTATTACCCATTGAGAATGTGGTAAAAATAACTGCAGAATTTACAAGTGAGTAGGATGGCGCAAAAATTCGGCTTGTAGTGAAGCTTGAGCACAGTGTCCTTTATATCCCTCCTCATCATACTACCTATTATTCGAAATCTTTTACAGTTTCTCTTGGTAGAACATGGAATTCACTTCCATCCTGTCAGAGACTGTCAAACTTTACCATCTTTCAGAAACAAACTGAAAATAAAATTACTAACAGAAACAACTCTCTAATATTACTTTTTAAGAATTAATAATGTGTTTTTGCATTATTTAATAAAAATACTTAGGATTTGTTAATATATTTATCTAATGCCTTATATAAAAATCGTAGATTAATTCATTGTAGTTTATTACTTTCTTTGTATTTTTTTTTTCCTTTTCTTTTTATGTATAGTAGATTCGAGCTGTTATTCCTTTTTTATTCATTCTATCATTAATTTAATTTTAATTGCATTTAGTTTCATTGTATTATTAGACATTATTTTCATTATTATTCAATATGACTATTATTGTAATTTTTTTTGCATTCATATGTAACATATGTTTGTCCTGTTTAATATGACTATTATTGTAATTTTTTTGTATTCATATGTAACATATGTTTGTTCTGGTGAGTGGAAGAGAAGGCCATATGGCCTTAACTCCACCAGACTAAATAAATAAAAAAAAATAAAGTCTCAAATAAAGGATATCTATGGACATCGTGGAAAACCGTAAACATCTGATTAGGTAGACCTGTATATAATTTTTGTCTTAAATAAATATGAAATGGAAGTTCCTAGATATTTGTAAGATCTTACCTTTTATTCAGTCTTATTTCCCATAAAATACGATTTTGCCTAAGAACAATATTTCTATCGATGACAGTTCCTTACACAAATCATTCATTAAAAAAAAACTCCAAGCGTGACAGGCCTAGAAGGCCCTTGGCTGACCAGCCAGCTGCTGGCCTCACATCTACATGTGTTAATCACAGAGGTAGATGATCATCTAGCCATTGTAGGGGTGACATGTAGTCAGCATGTCGGATCCCCCCACTATAGTTGGTATTCTCAACCTGGAGTCGATACTTATTGTAGCTACCCAAATGCCTCACGATGCTGGGTGGGTATCGGTCCCATACTGGCCGAAATTCCACGAGAAAAATACTTTCCCCCATGGGGACTCGAACCAGCGCAAGTCCCGTAGCACTGCGCCAAGGCATCTTGCCTTAACCACTCGGCTACGGTGCGGGCATATAGCAGGTAAAAATAGTACCACAATTCCCCCAATAGAGTGTCAGCAAAGCAATACCTTATGCAAGTTTGTTTACAGTACAATTGGAACTTAGCTCGGAATTTATGTTACTCGATCTTCCCAACGTAATGTAAAATATGATATACAGGGTGCTCTAAAATTCTCCTTACAAATTTCTAGGACTTGTAGAGGGGACTGAGTTGATAATACTTACATTTGGAAACCATGTCCGGAAACTTACAGTTTCCGTGCTACAGCCGTTTGAAAACATGTTTTTAACGTGACCACTTTTACGAGTAATTTATTATGAGGCCTGACACAGTACATCACTTGTTTTACAATTCTACTCATTAATAACCAAAGAAACAAAATGGAAACTGAATTCGTGCCTTGCATTAATAATAATCCACAATCAATTTTTGCAGTTTTCAAAATTTCGAAAAATTACTTTTTTGAAAAAAAAAAACACCAAGTCTTGGAAATCTCGATAGGGAAATTTTCGATTTAGACGAATCGCGAAGCTATTACTTGTTGAGGCACGTGACGTATGTTCAGGCAATGCTTGTTTACAAATGGCTGTAGCACGGAAACGGTAAGTTTCCGAACATGGTTTCCAATTCTAAATATTATCAACTCAGACCCCTCTACAAGTCCTAAAAGTTTGTAAGTGGAATTTTAGAGCACCCTGTAGAATTAATAAGGCATACTTAAAAGTAGCAGTGCTACATTATTAGATTAAATTGCTTAACATTAAGAGAAACTGTTTGTGTCAGTGATACCTTAAGAATGTGTTAATTTTCAAGCTTAATTTAACATGGAGTTAGATTATCCATCTGTCTTAACTGTCACTGATGGTGTCAGATCTTTTAAAAAACAAATGATTGACAATGTAATCAATAAGAAGTTTAAGAAAAATATCACAAATTGGGAAACAATTGATAGCATATTATAAAACTAAATATGACCATAAATGGGAATAAAATAATTTTGGCATACATGCAATTAGTGAGGATGAGGACAAACTAATGAAAGAAAAATGTTTTACCTCATTAAGTACATTTTAAAAGAAGTAGGGAATTCAAGAGTGTACATTGTTACGCCTAAATAAATAATATATTAAAGGTTAATAAAATTGTATGGTATGCGCTGAGACGAACCAAACGTGGCGATTGCTAGTCTGTTTTTAATTTCGGATTTCAGGTAAACTTCCATTTCTAATTGTCGGATTTCGCTCATTTTTTGATAATGCCTACATCGATTTATTTTAATAGGATATACTGAGTTTCGTTGTGAAACATCGAAAATTGTGACCGCTAGAGCGTCTTTTAAATGTTCACTTCAGGTGAACTCATACGTCTAATGGCTTTAAAGGGTCGAATTGTGAATCTAAACCATCCAGGGACCCACTCAAATACACACAAAAATTCAGTGACAAACACACATACAGAAGAATTAATTACTTACTTACTCACTGGCACTATCGAACCCGTAGGTTCATGGCCGCGCGGACACAAGCTCTCCATAAATCCCTATCCTGAGCTAATGTTTTCCAATCATTCCCTGTATAATCTACTTCCCTCAAATCATAGTTAATGTTGTTCTCCCACCTCATTCTTGGTCTACCAACTGGGCGTTTTCCCTCTGGCTTTCCTACAAGAAGCTTCCATGCACGTCTTTCATTCACCATACGCGCAACATGTCCTGCCCATCGCAGTCTACGAGACTTAACTGTTCTTATTATATCTGGCTTCCTATACAGACCATGTAGTTCATTGTTATGTAGTCTTCTCCATTCACCTGACTGTTCATCTCTCTTTGGTCCAAAAATTTTCCTAAGAACTTTATTCTCAAATACTCGTAATCTCCTTTCCTCCCTTAAAGTAAGAGTCATCATTATATATATATATATATATATATATATATATATATATATATATATATATATATATCTTCATCTTCTATACGTTTGTGTTTGTCACTGAACTCCTGCTAAATGTCTGGGCCGATTTTGATGAAAATGTTTGTGTGTATTTGAGTGGGTCCCTGGATGGTTTAGATTCACAATTGGACCCTCTAAAACAATTGAGTGTAGGAGTTCATCTGAAGTGAAAATTTAAAAACAGCTTTAGGGGTTACATTTTTTTATGTTTCACAACGAATCTCGTTATATCGTATTAAAATTAACCAAGGTACGTATTATCAAAAAATGAGCTAAATTCGATAATTAGAAGTGGAGGTTTACTTGAAATCGAAATCAAAAACTGCCTAAGCGACTGGACCGATTTTGATTAAATGTTTTGTGTGTTTGAGTGGGTCCCTGGATGATTTAGATTCACAATTGGACTCAGTAGATGGCGTTGCGATCGGGTAACAGTATTGTTTTATGTCAGATATGTAGTCAACTGCTTTACCGACATATTCCGCGTGACAACAATGGGACGTCATTCACGCTTCTTGAGCGACAACAGTTAACAGCGAGGAGTTTTCTTGCGAACGTATTACTTAGTGAATTTTATGGTAAAAAGGAACATATTCTTATCGTCAGGCCATGACACGAGAATTGAACGTTTGGGCAGGACGTTTGCCGGGTCCGCTAGTATATATATATATATATATATATATATATATATTATTTATATAGGGCACGCCGTAGCATAGTGGTTAAAGCACTACGCTACAAGCCGGAAGGTCGAGGGTTCAAGTCCCGGTGGGGTCAGCATTTTTAAACTGACTCAAACCTTCTGGCGGCACTATGGCTCTGGGGTCGACTCAGCCTCTAACGGAAATGAGTACCAGACGCTTGTTCTGGGGGTAAAGGCGGCCGTCATGCAGGGCTGACATCAAGTGCCGATTGTCCAGAAAAAGTGAGAGCCTTAACCTCCCACTACCCCAAGGGTCTCCTGAGGTCTGTAGTGGGAATACTTTACTTTATATATATACAGTGTGATTATAAAGTCTCAGTACATTTTATAGAAATCACTTACATATCGTATTTCTGTTACGGCCATTCGAAAGATACAAATATGTTCACCATTAAAGAGCGGATAGAGATTGTTGCTGCGCGTTTAAGAGGCCAGTCGTATGAGGAAGTTAGAGGCAGATTGCAAAGGAAAGACGTGTATCTTGATATGTTGCAACTTTTCTTATAGCCACAGTTACAGCAAGATGGTATCATTGATACAGTGGTGTTGCAACAAGATGGAGCACCACCACACTTTGCTCTGGCTATACGCGGGTATCTCAATGACAGGTTTCCCAAAAGGTGGATTGGAAGGGCATCTCCTCGTATCTGGGCACCTCGTTCGCCAGACCTCGACCCCTGGACTTTTTTGCTTGGGGGTTCATCAAGCAACAGGTGCACAGAACCAAGTTTCCTAATCTGCAAGTGCTGAAAGAACGCATACTCCAAGCGAGTGAAACGATTACAGAGGAATATGTTGGTGCATGTTTTCCGGGCGACAGTGGGAAACATGTATTGAGATTGATGGTGGTTATGTTGAACACTGACTTGATAGTAGAAACTACCTTATAATTTTGTTTTAATGCGCTATGTTATCCACAAAATGTACTGGGACTTTATAATCACACTGTGTATATACATATATATTTATATACATATATATTTATATACATATATATTTATATACATATATATTTATATACATATATATTTATATACATATATATTTATATACATATATATTTATATACATATATATTTATATACATATATATTTAATACATATATATTTATATACATATATATTTATATACATATATATTTATATACATATATATTTATATACATATATATTTATATACATATATATTTATATACATATATATTTATATACATATATATTTATATACATATATATTTTTATATATATATATATATATATATGGACTTCTCTACAATCTCTGATGGTTTGATCGTGGTGTCTTTAACACACTGTATAAAGTTTACCTTGCATAATCTTTCCGTTATCATCATCATTGTCACGTTAAATTCAGAAATGACAGTAAAGAGTTCGTTATCTTGAATTCTAAATATCATTCAAGATAAATATTAAGCTTAATCATTTTATTGCGTAAAATGCAGAAGTAATTATAAAACAGAATATGTGTGAGGAATAATTTATCATAAGTAATTTGTTAGGACTAACGAATAAAATTAAGCTGTTTACTCACAAATCATTATTTAAATAGAGTTATTTTAAAACATTTATATATTTAATGTAAACAGCTATGTTTGAAAACAAATGAGAAACGTTTGTTTCACTTGTTTATCACTGCAACCAGATCATATTATTTATTGCCAAAGGATCGCAATATTGTAAAAATGCACCCTAGTGGAGAACAAATGAAACACATCAAACTGTATATTAATTCATTTTTGATGTCCTATGATGTAAATATGTCAATTATATTTTTCTGGAACGTTATTACCGTTTAAGAAAGTGCAAAATGAGTTTTTTTGGTAATACAATTACTACAAATGTTTTATATTATCTCCCGCAACCACGATAAGGTTACATTCGTGCACTATATATACAATCTGGTAGCCACATACAGTCACTGCAAAATAATTATATGGCCTATTCAGAGCGTTAAAAAGGAGGAGCTTGATTTTACAGTGATAAAATTAAACTGATAAAATCGAGGTGAAAAATGGCTGTGATTGTTTGTAAATAAAAAATCATTGAAATGTGATTGGTCATTTACCCCATTTGGGACATGAGTTAAATAGTCATATAAATCAGAAAGGAAATTCGGACTGGATAGAAACCATTTAGTGTAGCGTGAAGAGAGACATACCACCTTCTAAATCGGTGTATGTGAGCACCTAAAACTAGTTTGATATTCATTTACTAAATAAAACTATCAAAGTTTTATATGATTTTTATGAATATTTATTTCTGTTTCGATACATTCTACATTCATCAGACGAATGTCACAACTGATACGAATGCTGAATAAAATATTTATGAAAATCATAAAACTTTGATAATGTTTTCCCTCTTAAGAACTATTCAGGGGAAACATTTTTTGATAAAATACCAATATAAAATTATAGAATATTCACCTGAAAGGTCCGTCTCCTCAACTTAATTATCATTTAACTGTAGCGCTTTCGGGACTTGTCCCATCATCGGCAGGATTCAAAACTGGTGTTTCACTGAAGACCTTTCAGGTGAATATTCTATAATTTTATATTAATTTTGAATAAACCTCAACGGAACACATCATGAATCTTATAAAAGTTGAAAATACACAATTCAGAAATTAGGAACAAATGTCATATTCAAGACATAACCAAATTTATTATAGATAGACGAAAATATTGGAAGGGCCATATAGAAAGAATGGAAGAAAACCGACTTGCAAAAAGAGCTATAGAAGATAGACGGGAGAAAAACAAGAGGAAGACCAGCCAAGAGATGGATAGACAGTGAATGCACATCCAATACATCTTCCTCCGAGGAGTGATTTTGGAAATAAACAGGATGAATATCCTACAAATTATGATTAAGAAGAAGATAAAGCTTTGATAGTTTCATTTAGTATACAAACATCGTGGATTTTCATCAAATAAACACAAATCAATTGATTATTATTTTGATAGTCTACGTATTCATTCACAAATAGAAATGAGATGCACAAAGAAATTAAACATAGGCTCAATTCCGGAAATGCATTGCAATTAAAATTATTAACAAACATCTCACTAATATTAATTTTTTAACTATTACTAATTTATTTTTCTTTTTTCATCAATTAATAATGATAGTAGTATTAAGATTAAGTCTCGTAGACTGCGATGGGCAGGACATGTTGCACATATGGGGAATGAAAGACTTGCATGGAAGCTTCTTGTAGGAAAGCCAGAGGGAAAACGCCCAATTGGTAGACCAAGAATGAGGTGGGAGAAATAACATTAACTATGATTTGAGGGAAGTAGATTATACAGGGAATGATTGGAAAGCATTAGCTCATGATAGGGATGTATGGAGAGCTTATGTCCGCGCGGCCGAGAACCTACGGGTTCGATAGTGCTAGTGAGCAAGTAAGGTTGAGTGGAAGAGAAGACCTTATGACCTTAACTCTACCAGAATAAATAAAACATTATTATTATTATTATTATTATTATTATTATTATTATTATTAATATTATTATTTATAAGTAATAGTATTAAGATTTGTCAATGTATTTACCTAATGTCTTATATATAAGCGATAGATTAATTCATTAGAGTTTATTACTTTCTTAATATATATATATATATATTCTTTTTATGTATGCCTATAGTAGATTCGAGCTGTTATTTCTTTGAGTATACATTATTCCGTTAGTTTAATTTTAATTGTATTTAATTGTATTGTATTATTAGACATTTTTATTATGGTTCAGTTTCGCCAGATAATTGTTTAGTACGTACTGTTATTGTAATTTTTTGTATTCAAATGTAACATATGTTTGTCCTGGTGAATGGAAGAGAAAGCCACATGGCCTTAACGCCATCAGGCTAAATAAATCTATTCTATTTTTATACCCTAATTTTTTTTTCAAATGCCCCAGGTTTGTCTTTCGACATTCCTGGTTTCTCTCCTGGCATGGCGTACTTGTAACCCACTTCTGAGGTTGGGGCGCCTGGAAGGCGGGGTTACGTTGCCCCGATGATATGATGTGTGGTGATGATGATAATGGTGCGCCAGGAGAGTCCCTAATCCTAAGCTTAACCTAAGATGAATATGAATGATGATGATTGCGATGGCCATATGATTTCGGGGACCATTTGGGCCTTAAAGTTTTCCTGACATTTGTCTAACAGATGAGGAAAAACCTCGATAAAAACCTCACCCAGAAAAACTGTCCCAACCGGGGATCGAACCCGGGCCCGCTGCGTGACAAGGTAGCACGCTACCCCGAGGCCACAATGGTGGACATATCCTAAATATTAAAGCGTCTTACTTACTTACTCACTGGCACTATCGAACCCGTAGGTTTATGGCCGCGCGAACATAAGCTCTCCATACATCCCTATCCCGAGCTAATGCTTTCCAATCATTCCCTGTATAATCTACTTCCCTCAAATCATAGTTAATGTTGTTCTCCCACCTCATTCTTGGTCTACAAACTGGGCGTTTTCCTTCTGGTTTTCCTACAAGAAATTTCCATGCACGTCTTTCATTCCCCATACGCGCAACATGTCCTGCCCATCGCAGTCTACGAGACTTAACCGTTCTTATTATATCTGGCTTCCTATATATAAAGACCATGTAGTTCATTGTTATGTAGTCTTCTCCATTCACCTGTCTGTTCATCTCTCTTTGGTCCAAAAATTTTCCTAAGAACTTTATTCTCAAATACTCGTAATCTCATTTCCTCCCTTAAAGTAAGAGTCCATGTTTCACACCCATATAATATAACTGGTAGAATAATAGTTTTATATATTTTCAGTTTAACGTCTTTTGAAAGGAGTTGGGACATCAAAAGTCTCTGCAATGCATAATAGCATGCATTTCCAGAATTGAGCCTATGTTTAATTTCTTTGTGCATCTCATTCCTGTTTGTGATTATTGTTCCTAGGTATTTCAATTCAGCCACTTCCTCAAAATTTCCCTCATTTGTCATTAGCTGTCCATTTCCATTATATACTGAATTTCTATGTGTGACCATATTAAAGCGTCTATAAATAAGAATGAAATAGAAAAGAAGAATATTTGCTACAACACAGATTTCGATTGTTTTAGTGGAAGGAATAATCACTCTTACCTGGATACAACGTGTAAAATGCCCTCAAACAGGTTGTGGTTCTTGTCACCTAATCATTTAGAAGATTTTTACTATCAATGTTTAACACAAATGTACTGAACTATTCACTGTATAAGTAAATCACACACTTATATAATTATCCGTTTTATGTTAACGGGAATTAAAGTATAAACACTATTTCCTGGTATAAATCTCGGATTATATTTTACGTGAACTATTTGACAAGACTTCCTGTGAACGTGTGATCTACAAATGGCGATTCTTATCTACTGATAGAGAGTAATTCACAAAACTCTATCACGCAACGAGTCTGATATTTCATAGTATTATGTTATGTAATATGCGTTATGTAATTTATTACATTTCATATTTTAAGTGACCAGCCTCATGGACTAGTGGTCAGAGTTTAGTTCATCAGCTCCTGGGTTCGATTTCCGGTCAAACCATAGGGATTTTTCCCCATTCCTGTGGTTGCCCATGGTCTGGAATTTAGGTTAAATTTAGGATTAAGGACTCTCCTGGTGCTTCATTATCATTTATCGCCCTTTATGTCATAAGGGTAACGTAACTCTGCCTCCCAGGTGCCCCAAACCTAAGAAATGGATTACAATTCCGCCAATGCCAGGGAAGATAGCCAAAAATGTCATAAAAGATTTCTGGTGGCATTGGACAAAAATTAATATTTCAAGCGTATCCAACACTGTGGTCTAAAAGTAGCGTGCTGCCTTGTCACGCATCGGGCCCGAGTTCGATCCCCGGTCGGGACAGTTTCCTGGATGAGGCTTTTTCTAGGTGTTGCTCATTTGCAAGACAAATGTCAGGAAAATTTAAGGCCCTGCAAGACAAATGACAGAAAACTTTAGACCAAGAATGAGGTGAGAGAATAACATTAAACATGATTTGAGGGAAGTAGTTTATACAGACAATGATAGGAAAACATTGCCTCAGAATAGGGGTGTATGGAGAGCTTATGTCCGCGCGGCCATGAATCTACTGGTTCGATAGTGAAGTGAGTTAGTTAGGTGTAGGAGTTCAATAAGAACTAAGATTTAAGCTTTAGCGATCGCAATTCCCGATGTTCCGCTACGAAACTCAGTATATGCTATTACAATAGAAAAAAATATTCTAAAAAAATCAGCAAAATCCGACCGTTAGAAGTGGGGGTTTACCGGAAATCCAACATTAGAAATTTACTCTACCAACCGCCTTTTTTTCGCAATTTATAGCATAATTTTTAATTAACCCTTAAATTGACAAAGTATCCTATAAGATATATATCTAACGCGCAGATACGGCCAAAGATGTATAGTTCGAGGCGGATCTGTACCTTGGCCTCCAAGATCACCTGATCTAAATGCTTTGGATGTTTGTGTCTGGGGTCACCTTAAAAGCGAAGTGTACAGCACACCCGTAACAGTTGAAGAACGGGAGCAGAGAGTTGTACATGCTTGTCAAGAATTCAGAAATGATACAGGGGTTTTCGAAAGAATTCGACATTCATTGCAGAGACGAGCACAGTATTGAATCCAGATGTAAGGAAGACACTTCGAACACCTCCTTTAACAGGTAACCCATAAGCGAAGTGAACTGTGAAATGTGAACTAAATGAGATGAAAAATTAATAGTAAAGTCTACATTCAAATTAATTTGTAATAACTAGGACGATATTTACGAAGAAGTCAGTGGCGGCTTGTAACCACACATTCGTAATTACCTCGCAAACGGCTCGTTTGCGGACCCATGTTTACTGGGACATTGTTGCTTCTATTATCGTGTAGCTACTTTCAACCATGTAAGTTTGCGTCATCCTTTTTATACACCTTGTATACACATATAAGTACAATATTTTAAACAGGATAATAATTAAATTAACAAAATTAACTAAGAAAGTAATGAGAAAAATATTTTAATACAATGTTTAACATTCGTGACATGTTGATATTCAATAGGTAAGTGATTGTAATGGTTTATTAATGCATAACGAATCCCTTTTATGCCGTATTTTGTTGAGAAACTAGTATTTTTGTGTAATAAAGTGCAACCTCTAGTATAATAATTATGTATATCTGTATTAAAAATTAAAGGCATGTTATGGTGAGATAGATTCTTAATAATTTTAAACATATATATATATGGTATGATAAGAAAAATAAATGCCTGGACGGGATTCGAACCCGGATCTCTGAGTCTGTACCTCAGCGTGATATCCATTACACTACCAGGCAAATCCAATTCAAACACTTATTTTTCTTATATATGTATTATACTCTCCATTATTACTAGATGTCGCGAGAACTCGGTCTTCAATGCCATCTAGTAGCTGACAATAACAAGTAAGCAAATTAAAGAGAATATTTTTTTTATTGTTAAACATTTAATTATAACATATATATACAAATCATATATTTTTTTAAATTAATTTAATGGTAAAATATTTGAAAAGTATAAATAAAGTTACAAGATGTAGGGGGATGTAAGTTATATAGTATTCTGATAGCTCTATTCTGTAAAACTTGGAGAGGGTGAGTTATGTAATCAAAACTATTCCCACATATATATAGCATATAAGTGAGATGAGAATTACTATATATCACTTTCTAAGTAACTTAGAATGAATAGTACATAATTTAGAGTTAGATAGCTAGTAACTGATTTATTAAAATTATTTAAACATTCAAATGAATATTACACAAAACTCCTGCTTGATGGGGGGGAAACTAATATTATATTTGAATTCAGCGTGAAAAATACTTCTAGAATCTATTGTTTTTATTATGAAGATCCTTAAGAAGATTTCCAGGCTCTTGGCCGTGGTCTAGAGGCTTGAAGTTTCCCGTCGTTTCGCCAGAGACTGCGTCCGGCATTCTCAAGGGTTTTCTTGAGACTGGCAATTTTGTCGACGGCCTGGTCTATTTATACAGTTCACTGCGATGTATAAATAGGACAGGCAATCGACAAAATTGCCAGTCTCAAGAGGATGCCGGACGCAGTCTCTGCCGATACGTAGGGGAACTTCAAGCTCTAGATCACGGCCGATAGCCCGAAAATCTTCAAGATCTTCATAATAACTCCGGCCGTGAAAGCCTAAGTCAATATATTATTTTTATTCTTGTGAAAGAAAGAAGTTCATTTTTGTAGACCAGTGTTATAAATAATTCAACAATAATATAAAGAGAAAATAATTTTAGTTTTGTATAGGTTATATCGAATGGGAAACTATTTGACTCCGCAAAATTTTACTCCAGTTGAACCCATGTCCGCATTTCTTGACGGTTGTATTTTTACGGTGAAAGATAGTCACTCTTTCGACCAAGGTACTTTTTCGTCTGGCTTATCACCTTCGACCAGTCCGGCACGGGAACATTTAAGTATCGTAGACTGAGATGGGCAGGACATGTGGCACGAATGGGGAATGAAAGACGTGCATGGAAGCTTCTTGTAGGAAAGCCAGAGGGAAAACGCCCAGTTGGTATACCAAGATTGAGGTGGGAGAATAACAACTATGATTTGAGGGAAGTAGATTATACAGGGGATGATTGGAAAACATTGGCTCAGGATAGGGATGTATGGAGAGCTTATGTCTGCTCGGCCATGAATCTTGGGTTCGATTGTGCCAGTGAGTTAGTTAGTTATGGGTTATATCATGAAAGTAAATGGATCGCCATTTTATTTATCAAAATCTCCTAGATTAAGAGAGAATGGTGAATATAAAAATACGGGTATAAATTATCAAACTAAAGCTGACAGTGAGTGGGTTAAAATTTAAGAATCATAAATCAAATAAAGATAAAAGCGATATAACATCTTTATCAATTCTTCATGGTACGTCATGTTAAATTATAAGGTATTCATAGCACATTCTAGGAAATACGAGTAGGTACCTGTACTCATTTCCATCACTCTTGTCATGCCAACTTCACTAAAAAGAAGTTGAACTGAAAATATATAAACATATAAAATTGTTATTCTCCCAGATATATTATCCAATGTTGTACTAGAGCACGCCTCAATTATCTAGAGGATGAAGACGATTACAACCCAATGGTATTAATAAGCAGTTCGTTTATGCTGACTATTTAACTCATGCCGCAAATGGGATTCAATGACCAATCACATTTCAATGATTTCTTAATTACAACCAACCACAGTCGTGTTTCACCTCGAATTTATTAAACAAGTTTATCAAAATAAAGAAAGCTCCTCCTTTTTAACATTCTGAATAGGTCATAGCAATATTTTGCAATGACTGACTCTAAAAAATACGGCTACCAGATTATATATATAGTGCACGAATGTCAGCTGTTAGCGCATGCGGGAGGTAATATAAAAACATTTGTAGCAATTGATTATACCACAAAAAAAAAAACACTGCACTTTCTTAAACAAATTATTTCCCAGGAAATAACGTTGCAGAAAAATATAATTGACATATTTAGTTCATAGGACATCTGAAATTAATTAATACCTATAATGTTGGTTATAAATTACTCCACTAGGGTGCATTCTTACAATATTGCGATCCTTTGGCAATACATAATATGATCTGGTTGCAGTGATTAACAAGCGTAACAGTCGTTTCTCATTTGTTTTCAAACATCGCCGTTTACATTAAATAAATAAATATTTTAAAATAATTATATTTAAATAATGATTTGTAAATAAACAGCTTAATTTTATTCGTTAAATAGTCCTAACAAATGCCACTCTTGATTTCCAAATTCTCTAGATAAATTCACTCCTCACTTCGTGAGTCGTGAATTTATCGATAATTTGGAAATCACTCGTGGCGTTACTTATGATATGTAGTATTATTGGGCGAAAGCGAGGAGATATTAAGGGCCAACATGCACACTCTATTAGGGAACATTAGGAAATTGGGACTGGAAGTAAACATAAAAAAACTAAATATGTATTCACACACAGAAATGCATTATATAATGGAAATGGACAAATGAGTTAATGACAAATGAGGGAAATTTTGAAGAAATTGGCGGAATTCAAATACCTAGGAACAAAAATTGCAAATAGGAATGAGATGCACAAAGAAATTAAACATAGGCACAATTCTGGAAATGCATGTTATTATGCATTTTAGGGACTCTTGTCGTCCCAACTCCTTTAAAAAATGTTAAATTGAAAACATAAAACTGTTATTCTCTCGGTTATAATTATTATATGAGATGCGAAACTCTTACTTTAAGGGAGGAAAGAAAATTACGAGTATTTGAGAATAAAGTTCTTAGGAAAATGTTCGGACCAAAGAGATATAAACGGACGGGTGAATGGAGAAGGAAACATAACAATGAGCTACATGGCCTTTATAGGAAATCAGATATAATAAGAACAATTACATCTCGTAGACTGCGATAGGCAGGACATGTGGTACGAACGGGGAATGAAAGGGTACACGGAAGCATCTTGTAGGAAAACCGGAGAGTAAACGCCCGGTTGGCAGACCAAGAATGACGTGGGAGAATAACTAATGATGATTTGAGGAAAGTAAATTATACAGGGGATGATTCGAAAACATTAGTTCAGGTTAGAGATGTATGGAGAGCTTTCGTCCACGCGGCCATGAACCTACGGGCTCGATACAGCCAGTGAGTTTGTTATATGGATACGAAACGTGAACGCTTACTTTAAGGGAGGAAAAAAATATTTTGAGTATTTGAGAATAAAGTTCTTAGGGAAAATGTTGGACTACCTCTGATTAACACACATGGATGTCAGGCCGCGCCGTAGCCGAGCGGTTAAGGTAGGAAGCCTTGGCGCAGAGCTACGGGACTTGCGCTGGTTCGAGTCTCCATGGGGGAAGAAATTTTCTAATGGTATTTCGGCCAGTATTGGACCGGTGCCCACCCAGCATCGTGAGGCAATTGGGTAGCTACAATAAGTAGCGGCTCCAGGTTGAGGAACCAGCTATAACGGCTGGGGGACTCGACATGCTAACCACATGTCACCTCTACACTGGCTGTTGATCATCTACCTCTGTGATTGACACATATGGATGTCAAGGACCAGCAGCCGGCTGGTAAAAGGGCAACCGCTGAAAAGTGGAAAGACCCTCAATCGGATCGGATGTCAGGCCAGCAGCCGGATGGTCGGCCAAGAGCGTTCTAGGCCTGTCGCGCCATGGAGAGGTATATACAGGGTGTTTTAATTACACCGACAACAGGGGACTGATTCCTGACTGGAAATGGAGGAAAAAATGTCCTATGAAGTGTTCATAAATGTGTCGTTGCCACGGTAGATGGCTCTGACGAACGGCATTATTCTCTCGGCCCTGTTGCATGGCCTGCTAGATCACCCGACTTAAACCCCCTGGAGTTTTACCTCTGGGGGCATCTGAAAAGCGTTTTGTATGCTGAACCAGTTCCTGGTGTGCTTACCCTTCAATAGCGTGTCCACGTCGCCTGTGACGCTATTCGGAGAGAGGCCGGAACATGCGAAAGAGTGAAGCAATACATGATAAGACGTGTGAACGCGTGCATTGCATCCCGTGGAGGCCACTTTGAACATCTATTGTGACATAAGATGCGATTATGATATGTACTATGTGCCGGGACGATTGTTGTTGCACGCACATCGTTCATTTCCAGACACATGTTTATAGGACCTTTTTTTCCTTCATTTCCCGTCAGGAATCAGTCCCTGAAGTTATCGGTGTAATTACCATTCACCTTGTATAAAACGACCAATGTTTGAATTTATTTAATCAATAATAAAGTGTGTACATCAATTTGGATTCTCATGGAAATAAAAAAAAATGACTTAGGCTTTCACGGCCGGAGTTACTATGATGATCTTGAAGATTTCCGGGCTGTTGGCTGTGTCTTGAGGTTTGTAGTTCCCCAACGTTTCGCCAGCGACTGCGTCCGGCATCCTTAAGGGTTGTCTCAAGATGCCGGACGCAGTCTCTGGCGAAACGTTGGGGAACTACAAACCTCAAGACCACGGCCAACAGCCCGGAAATCTTCTTCAAGATCATAAAAAAAAACATTTAGACCTTAGCACAGTTGGTTAAAACAATACGCCGGAAGGTAGGAGATTCGAATCCCGGTGGATCACTATTTTTAAACCGACTCAAAACTTCTGGTGGCATCATATGACTGAATTATACTCAGCCTCTAACGGAAATTAGTACCAGGCGCTTGTTCAGGAGGTAAAGACGGCTGCCACGCAGGGTTTAACAACCCGGTTGACATCAAGTGCAGATTGTCTAGAAAAGTAGGAGCCTTCATTAAATTCATCGTCCATCAAATTAGCTGTTATTAGCTAATTTTAGAATAAAATTTCCTTTATTTACTAAATAAAACGATTAGTTACTATATTTGGTGTTATTATGCAAGTATGCAGTATGCTGAATTACAATTTGTTAACCTAGACCTATATGCTATATCGCACATTCTGGAATGTAAATATTTTCCATGTGCCATAAATGAGTAATGTGAAAATGATGAAATACCGGACACGCCTCCTGGAAATTAGATTAACGTTAATCTTTATTCCTACAAGTAAATATTTTATGGAATTCGTATCTAAGTCTTATTTTCAAGAATGTTTTGATATGATGCGGTACGTAGAAAATACTTGTATATAAATATACATAATTTATTTTGGTTAGCTCAATAAATGATACATCTTCACAGAAATAATATTAACGCATTAATTCTAGGAATAAAATTTCCCTTATTTAATAAATATAACTATTAGAGTTTTATTGATTTTCATAAAAATATATATTAATCAATATTCAAGACAACTATTTCGATATACTGTGTTTACTTTTGATATATGCCACAAATGCTAATAAATTTTCTTATTTATATAAACAAATGTAATTTCGCAACACTTTAAAAATTATACAAGAGCAATGTATAGAATATACTTTTTTATAATTTTTTTATATTAGAGAGAAAAGTCCACTGCTCTCGAGGTAGCGTGCTGCCTTGTCACGCAGCGGGCCCGGGTTCGATTCCCGGTCAGGGACAAGTTTCCTGGGTGAGGTTTTTTCGGTTTTTTTTCGTGACCTGTAAGATAAATGTCAGGAAACTTTAAGGCCCAAATGGTCCCCGAACACCATCTGGCCATCATTACCATCAATATCATACTCGCCCAATTAGTAGTTTAAGGCCTCTCCTGGCGCACCATTAACATCATAAAATCTCATATCGTCGAGGCAGCGTTACCCCACCTTCCAGGCACCCCAACCTCAGAACTGGGTTACAAGAACGCTATGCCAGGAGGGAACACCAGAAATTTCGAAATGACAACCCGGCTCAATTGGAATAAAAAATATTAGAGAGAAAAAAGAACCTAGAATTAATATATTTAAAATATTAGTGAAATAAAGGTCATCCCAGTTGAATTAGAGAAAAAAGTTCTATGAAGCTTTACATTAAATAAAATGTATGGCGTTGCAACATAATATATGGCGTATTAAATTAATATAAAATAAGTATCCTATTACACATATAATGCAATGAACATAGCCTCTGAGTATTTAGCAGTCCGGTCGTTTTAAGAGAGACTAGTTTGGTCGGTTTAAGAAGGAGAAGTGTACTCACTATTCCCTCTCGCTCGGTCTTCCGTCAGGCATATTATCCATCCATAATAATTCTGCCCTAAGGCACATTTTTTTACTATAATCATAGCATTTTCATGCTATGCTTTGCAGCTTTAATAGGGAATTATAGGTGTGGTAGCTTCCCGTTGCTTTCCACACCGGTTATGGATGATGGCCGGATGATTTTCGGGGACTATTGGGGCCTAAGCTTCCTGTCATTTGTCTTACAGGTGAGGAAAAACCCCGAAAAAACTTCACCCAGGAGCCTGTCCCGACTGGGAATCGAATCCGGGCCCGCTGCGTGACAAGGCAGCACGCTACCTCGAGACCACAGCGGTGGATAGGCATGTTATGCTTAGAGACCGGATGTTAGGGAAAATGCCTATAGTTATTTATTATAGATATTGTAAAAGTGGCTTCATATAAGTTCATACTAACGACCCTAGAGTTGTTTTCCATTAAGTTAATTTTGCCTATAAATGCCTATTTCAGCTTACAATGCCTATAAATGCCTATTTGCCATTTTTTTTCGAAATTAACTTAGTACTGAAATGAAATTAATTGAAATGGACAAACTTCATGACACATACCATTGCATAGAAACTTTTTTTTCTCTCTTAAGAACAGTTGTTTTACGATGCCTAAAGAACGCACAGCAGTAAACAGTAAGACAAACTGACCAATTTCGTGAAAGAATTTGGTGCGAAAATATTCTCAAGTGACGGTTCAATATTGTTTTGCAAAGTGTAAAAAATATCAGTGAATTGCGCGAAGAAGTTCCATATTTCGCAGTAAATAAAGTGATCCCACGACAGGCCTCAGGAGGCCCTTGGGGTAGTAGGAGGTTAGGGCTCCCACTTTTTTCTAGACAATCGGCACTTGATGTCAGCCGGGTAGTCAGCCCTGCGTGACGGCCGCCTTTACCCCCAGAACAAGCGTCTGGTACTCATTTCCGTTAGAGGCTGAGTCGACCCCAGGGCCATAGTGCCGCCAGAAAGTTTGGGTTACACACTGCAAAACATAAGTATGCTCTTTGTAAAACTGCAAAACAAGTTCCAAAATCATCTCCGATATTTTTGTATGTTATTCAGCATATGGGGTACGCCGTAGCGTAGTGGTTAAGGTCCTGGAGTCGACTCAGCCTCTAACGGAAATGAGTACCAGACGCTTGTTCTGGGGTAAAGGCGGCCGTCACTCAGGGCTGACAGCCCGGCTGACATCAAGTGCCGATTGTCCAGAAAAAGTGAAAGCCTTAACCTCCTACTACCCGAGGGGCCTCCTGAGGCCTGTAGTGGGATTAAAAAAAAATTCATAGCATATGTTTATATACTTTACGTAAGGCTGTAAAAATTATGTTGTGGTCAATTTTTTGTAAGAGCCTATTTTGAATTTTTAGTGCCTACATTAATTATTTTAGTGCCTTTTTTGCCTGCCTATTTTTAATTTTTTAAGTGCTTAACATTCGGACTCTAGTTATGGCGATTGATAATACGCGCTGGAATATGTTAAGAGGGTGGGGTGGAAACTTACCAAGCATTTCCAAGAATTTTGATAAAAAAGGTCTCATTGACTACAAATGTTACTGTGAATATTGTTAGACAAGGGACGGCATTCAAGGTTTAGGAGGGGATAGTAGAAATCGTTACAACTAAATCCTCACGGATTGTAAGAAATTATTAAATATAGTTATCTCATAGCTAATAAATCCTTCCGGGCCGTGTTTTGAGACAGATGGGTAGCTTTTTTTTAACGCTCTTTAACAGCTAAGGTCATTTGGGTCACGATTTAAATTTGGACAATTTCCAAGAGTCCGCATACTACGGGCTTGATGTTTCTGTAAGTATTGTAAATCTAGGACTTATGTCTTACTCCCTTTTGGAAGGAAGCCATACTCAGGATTTTTACGCCCTTAAAAATCCACTTATCTCGGTCAGGTTTAAACCCAAGGACCTATGAATTAGACAAACATATTAGCCATCGGGACCTACGCCATCTATCGAGTAATGTTAAAATTAACATGAGATTTGGCAATGACAGAATATGGAGATATGATCCGATTTTAGGTAATCATCCCCTGTATGGCTGAGTTAAGTAAAGAGTGGAGAATTCTGAGTTTGCGGTGAAAGACTTGCTCTTTGGCAGAAAATTATGTGTGTATGTATCCCCTGTATAATCTACTTCCTTTAAATAATTATTAATGTTATTCTCTCACCTCATTCTTGGTCTACCAACTGGGCGTTTTCCCTCTGGTCTCCTACTAAAAGTCTGTATGACCCTCTTCCATTTCTTTCGTGCCACATGCACTGCCCATCATAGTCTACGAGACTTGACAGTTATTATTTCTGGTTTCCTATAAAGATCATGTAATTCACTGTTATGTAGTCTTCTCCATTCAACTGCCTGTTCTTGTCTATTTCGTCCAAAAATTGTCCTAATAACTCTATTCTCAAATACCCGTAATATTTTCTCCTCCCTTAAAGAGTCCGTGTTTCGCATCTATATAATATAACTGGGATAATGTTTCATGTTTTATAGAGAAGTTTGAATGCAAAGAGTCCCTGTAATGCGTAATAGCAAGTACTTCCAGAATTGAGTCTATGTTTAATTTCTTTATGCAACCCATTCCTATTTGTAATTATTTTTTCTAGGTATTTGAAATCGGCCACTTCTTCAAAACTCTCCCATTTATCATTACTGTCTATTTTCATTATATAATGTATTTTTTGTGTGAATATATATGTAGTTTTATTGACATTTACTTCCAGTCCCAATTTATTGTGTTACTCATTAGAGTGTGCGTGTCGGTCATTAGCATCTCTTCGCTACCGCCTAGTAATGCTATAATGGCAGTTAATTACAACTCCACATTATGTTAGTTTTCTCATAATTTTAACTCAACAATGAGTACTTTATATTATGTAAATACTTTTTTTTAGCGTCTAGTTAAACATGATAATTATGTTTATTTTACAGAGCGGACACGTAAATTATGGAACGATTTTCAGAGGTTTTACTAGGTGTTTGATGAATATTTTAATAGGGCACCCATGGCTTCTGTTAATTTCATTAAGCTTAAACTAATTCCATATTTGTTTCTATTTTTTTATTGTACAAAGTGATTTTTTCTTCTGTACGTATAGTACAGGATTCCCACAAATGCTCTTTCGGGTTTCGAACACGTGTAACTTGCGTTTAAATAAACTTACAAACATGAAGCTAGTACTAATGGAAAGATAAACTCAAAAAGTTTTGGTTATAGTATCACAGTTGGCAACAATGACGTATAATTACAACATTGTATATTGTTGAAAGTGAGAAAATGGCTGGTATAGAGGATAGGCGAGCGTTCTGTGTTCTCGATTATCATGTTCATCAATGTGTAATTGTTGTCCAACGACATTTTCGAACAAGATTTGTGGGTTTATGTCAAAGATCTTGTATACAAGCCACCTCTTCCACAGACCGTCCTTGATCTAAGAGGGCGCATCACAGCAGCCATCGAAACAGGTTGACCATGATACACTTCAACGTTCCTGGGCGGAAATGGACAACGGAGCTCACATTGAACATCTGTAAGGTACTGTAACCAAAACGTTTTGAGTTTCTCTTTCCATTAGTACTAGTTTTATGTTTGTAAGTTTATTTAACCGCAAGTTACACGTGTTCGAAACCCGGAAGAGCATTTGTGGGGACCCTATAAAGAGTGATTCAGAAATATGGCTATACGTTTGATCGCATTTTGTGACGAAAATATTATTATTTAAAGGAAATATGATGTTATCATTGGAAAGGGAATCCTTCAAATTACAACAATAGAACAAAACAAAACAAATCACTGCTCACGTGCAGCTTGGCGGGTTGATTTTTGTGGGCTAGCGTCGAACGCCTCCACAATTCTCTTCGTTGTTTTTGCATCCGTGCTAATGCGAGGCCTTCCAGGAGGTTTGATTTTCTGCATCCTTCCCGTTTCCAGCAGTCGTTTTCTCCACTTCCCCACAGTCGACGCGACGGCTGCAATGCTACGTTAAACTCACGTCTTGCCCGTCTTGCGGCCTCACGATCATTAACATACGTTATTGTCCATGCAGCAATTGTAATTTGTTGTTGCATATTCAACGCCATTTTGACTAATGACGTAAGTTCTACACTGTTTTGTTTTATCCCATTGTGGTAATTTGAATGATTGTCTTTCCAACGGTCATTTCATATTTCCTGTAATGGTATATTTTCATCACACAACATGATCAAACGTATAGCCATATTTAATTATTCACCCCGATTTTTACGTACAAGTGTAGGCTAGATGCGTATTATTGTGTAGGTAATGTAGACTTACATATATCATTGTTTTATGTATTTTATGTATGAGTGCAGATGTGTATTATTCTGTATGTGTTGTAGTCGTAGACTTACATAATTATACTTACTTACTTACTCACTGGCACTATCGAACCCGTAGGTTCATGGCCGCACGGACATAAGCCCTCCATACATCCCTATCCTGTACTAATGTTTTCCAATCATTCCCTGTATAATCTACTTCCCTCAAATCATAGTTAATGTTGTTCTCCCACCTCATTCTTGGTCTACCAACTGGGCGTTTTCCTTCTGGCTTTCCTACAAGAAGTTTCCATGCACGTCTTTCATTCCCCATACGTGCAACATGTCCTGCCCATCGCAGTCTACGGGACTTAACTGTTCTTATTATAGCTGGCCTCCTATAAAGACCATGTAGTTCATTGTTATGTAGTCTTCTCCATTCACCTGTCTGTTCATCTCTCTTTGGTCCAAAAATTTTCCTAAGAACTTTATTCTCAATACTCGTAATCTCTTTTCCTCCCTTAAAGTAAGAGTCCATAATCATTGTTTTTATGTCATTTTTATGTATGAGTGTACGTGTGGAGTTATGTATGTATTTGTTTATATATTCGTATGTTTTTTTTCTTATTCATGGAAAATAATAAGAACGTACGGCCAAACAGGCCCGTGCGCAATGTAAATGAAAATTAATTTTCTTTCTTTGGAAAATGCAGTATGTAAAATTCCATCACTACTATTGGTTTCTGGACGTAGAGTATAGGTTTAAAAGTGAACGAAGTAAAGGAGAAACAACTGTCAATATATAAAAATTATCTCACGCATTCTGTTTATCTTGTGTTATCTGTACCGGTGTAAACCTCTAGATATTAGTTTTTCTTCTGATAAATCCAGTAACGTCAGTTCCAATCCATAATGCACACATTTTGTTTCCATGTTGAAGATAACTTCATAAATATGGACATATCATCCGGTATTTTTCCTAAAGTGTTACTGACGAAAATCAGGCAATAATGGTAAACAAACATATAATGTTCATAGATTTTTCTATTGAACCGATTATAGGCTTACAGAATTATTATCACTATGCATGGAGCCTACCATCAAGTATAAAAACGGATGAAAACGCGAAGTATAGGAGGAACCAAATTAGGGATAAGAACTTTCCCTGGGCAAACAAAGGCAATTATGCAAATAGAATGCTCTTTAAAAGTTAACTTGTCTCCAGACTAGCTAAAATTAAGCTGTATAATACAGTAATAAGACAGATTGCAACGTATGGGGGTCAAACATGGGTACTGAAAAAATCTGATCATCTTGTATCTTGTAAGCCTATGTTTCCCTTAACAGAGATTTAGGCGCTCTCCCTCTATAGGGAAGAATTTGAACCATACTAATTTAGTTACACTTGTTTTCATATAGATGTCATTTGAGTGGTCCGTGGTCAGCGATCCGCCTCACACTGACATGTAGGAAACCAAGGTACTAGGACGGGAAAATTCGGTAAATTTTGCTTAGAGGCCTTTCATTCAGGCTTAAGGATCTTTTACAAGCCTGAAAATCTTCAGACTCCTCCCGGAGGACTTGCTCCTTGGATTTTTCCATCCTAAAGAATTCATCGACCCCGGCCAGGTTTGAACCCGCGACCCTCGGGACCAGAGGCAAAGAGCATAACCACTAGTCCACCGCGGCCGATTGATAAAAACTATTAATTTTCGAAACGAAAATCTTACGGAGAATTTCAGGACCAATTAGAGAAAGAGATGGCACATGACGTATATGAATGGACTTCGAAAATAATTTAATACAAAATAAAAATTTAGTAAGCTACATTAAAGCTCAAAGGCTGCGTTGGTTTGGACACGTGAATAGAATGCAAGAAGACAAACTTGTAAAAAGAACATATAAATGGAAATCAATATGCACCAGAAGAGTCGGACGTCAAAAAAACAAATGACAGGATGACATGATAAAAGATATAACAGAAATTAAAATTAAAAATTGGCCAGTCAGTATCCAGAATAAATCTGAATGGAGTAAAACAGTTGAGGAGGCCAAAACTTCACTGAAGAAGGTAGCTACCATTATTTGAAAATGTTGTAAGAAGTTCGCAGATACAATAATCAATGCAAGTACAATAGTCTTAAATCTAATAGAATTCGTTTAATCGCATTATTTATCCAAAAATAACTATACCTTACTTACGACCTTCAAAAACAAAACTAATTCATAATAGCATTGTATTATGAAATATTCCAAACTTTCTTGTTTGTTTGAATATTTTGTTTTATTTATTTTCGAAAAATTTGTGTTTGGAATTTTTATTCATGAACATTATACAAATTGTAAGAGAAAAATTCAATGATTATATCAAACTGTGGAATCCATGTCCGCGTTTCTTGATGGTTTTATATTTACAGTGAAAGATCGTCGATCTTTCGACCAAGGTAACGAAGTATGGTTTATCCACATCAACTGAAGAACCACTGATTTGGAGCACGATTCCTCAGTAGTTGATGGAAGATAACATTTTATTCTAGAAAATATAATGTTACAAAGTGGTTAATTTGTAATATGGTACATTAATTTTAAATTATAATATAATAATATCCTCTACTCGTGTCCAACTCATGGTCGGGTTGAGGGATGAGATGAACCCTTTATACAGAGGTCTGTGAATGGCCGACCACACCTCACGCACCATCACAGGGGCAGATGAAAGAAATTAAACGAAATGGATGAAATGAGTATGGAGAGATGTTGGAATGAAATTGCGGCAGGGGAAAACGGGAGAAAACCCCGAGAAAATCTGCCCAAGCTCCGTTTCGTCCACCACGAAATCCACAGGGAGTGGCCGAGAAACTATCTCGGACCCCAGCGACGAGAGGCGAGCGTCTAACCACTTGCGCCACAGAGCAGCCGCCAATTTTAAATTAATTTGTGTTATTATTAAAAAAGGAGATGATTGGAAAACATTAGCTCAGAATAGGGATGTATGGAGAGCATATATCCGAGCAGCCATTAAGCTATGGGTGCGATAGCGCCATTGAGTTAGTTTTAGAATTTTAAGTAGAATTTAAAAAGTGTGTCAAAACGTAAGTTACGTCTCAAAGACACCTTTAAAGCGGAACAAAAAAGTAAAGACACTAATCGAAAATAACTACTAAAAATACGTACAAAAGCTAGTTTTTATTACAGTAATAAATAGACGTATTTTTACTTAACATGTCCTTGTGCGACTAAAACGTAAATATATAGGCTAATTTTAACGCTCATATATGTAATGAAATGCTATGGGGAAAATTCTGTAACAAAATTCTTGGAATGACAAAATCCAGCTGTCTCTTGATTCAACACTTCACCGCAAGTGCCACATTTAAAAAAAAGAATTTAACCACAGATCAGCTCTTCGTATAATTTCCCAGAAAATCTGCAGATGTACATTTATCAGGAATAAACTAAAAGTTTATAGAAGAAAATTCTAACAACTGTGTGATTATAATACACTGCATTATCATAGCTATCTCGCATATTTTGCGATTCGTTTATTCATTTATCGGCGGTCTCGGTGGACTATCGTTCCAACTGCCATCTAGTGGCTTCTACAGCAATTAATCATGTTTAAAGAGAATTGTTTACTTTATAGCAGTAAAGCTTGTATATTTAGATGTTTAACTATATTTTTGACATTCAGCAATGAAGGCCAATTGTGTCATGAAAAGAAAAATAAATGCCTGAGTCGGTAGGTGTCGGCATGTAATGTTTGAAAATTCCCCTGTCAAACAAAATATATACTAGTTATCTATTGTTAAAAGTTGTTTACATCTGATACTTATAAATTAGGGCGATATTCTAACCATTTGTCATATAAGAGAAATCAGTATAACTAAATTATTTTGGTTAGTAACTTCCGATGGGGAGTACCCGTGGGGATATCCGGTGTAGAATAGAATATTTATATCATCATCATCTTCTTCTTCAAGGTATGGGCCTGTTGGCCCGTTCCGCTCCCCGGTGCACTATATGCTGCAGGCGCAGGTCGTCCTTCCAGCGACGTTTTGGTCTTCCTACATTTCTTCGGCCTAGAGGCCTATAATGAAGCAGCTGTTTTGATAAACGATAATTTGGCATTCTTTGTATATGTTCAAGCCAATTACGTTTATTTGTGTGTATTTTCTCGTTTATATTATAGATTTGTAGTTCATCTCTGATATCTTGACTTTTCCTTTCATCTCTTAGAGATACACCTGCAACTGATCTGAGAAATCTCATTTCTATTGTCTCAATTTTATTTTTGTTAGGATATTTATAAAACCTAGAATTTAAATTAAATAGGAGTATAGAATGATATGAGATGATTTCAATCTTTAGTAAACCTAACTATTATGACTCAATTAATATTACTTCCAAAATTAGGTTTTTGAAGGATCTATATAAATTGCTAGCAAACAAACAGTAATTCTGTGAACTTTCGTTTCATCAGAATTATTAGATTTATATATATATATATATATATATATATATATATATATATATATGAAGCTACCACATATACAATGCCCTAGTAAAACTGCAAAGCATGGCATAAAAATGCTATGATTGCAGTGAAAGACCTGCCCTCGGGCAGAATTACAATGGATGGAATATATATAATTCTCCTGTACGTGTTTGTCACCGAATTTCTCCTAAACAACAGGACTTCTTTTGATGAAATGTTTGTGGATGTCTGATTGGGTCCCTCGATGGTTTAGATTCAGAATTGAACTCTCTAAAACCATTAGGTGAAGGA